>JAODXP020001331.1:0-22958 GCA_027497455.2 Sardinella longiceps | reverse complement strand
AGGTGGTGAAACCTTTTACCAGATGAAGGTCTCAAGTAGCAGTCACACGAAGTTAATGGCCACCCATCAGCCAATCAGAGAAGAGAATCCCATTGTTAAGGGAGATAAAATATAAAAATAATGCACATTTGAGGTGGTAAACAGGCACAAGTTGATGTGTAGCGATGTGTAGCAGAGGAACCTTTACACCTGGATAAGTGCAGTATTTTTCTATATATGTATGGCATGGAGTTCATTATCTTGCTTATGCCACTGTTGCCACTTCTCCACTGTTGCCACTTCATCGCTACAGTATGTGGTTTGGCACGTGTAGATGGCCAAAACAAGCTAGATTGCCAAACTACTTTTCGTCACACACTGTCTCAATCAGCACTTTCTGGGATAAACTGTCGTTTCTAGTTGTAATGGATAGTTCCTAAGCCAATATGAACAGAAAAGTGGAACTACTTAAAGTGGAACTACTATACATTTGCTTTTTAAGTTGTACATTTTACACAAAATTAAAAGTGTTATTTATCTGAAAAATTATTTATGCCACTGTTTTTTGCCTAAGTTTTTTGGTTTGTAAATTAAGCACTTTTTGAAGATAGTTTTTATGCATTGAATATACGGCATGAAAATAAACAAATCTACCACCAAGTTTTTTTTTTTGGGGGGGGGGGGGGGGTTGGCTACATTGCAGCCTCAGATCCCCAGAAAAATTGAAAAGATATATGAACCACATTGAACATGCACACACACACACACACACACACACACACACACACACACAAGCTGACCACTTGCGTTTTATGCATTGCTGATTTACTCAGATAGAACTCAGAGCTTCCCCAATGACAGTAGATTTAGAAATGAAAAAAAAAAAAAAACAAGAAAGATGGTGTACAATGTTGCTACAATGCTAATGTTTAGGACAGCCACAGGACAGTTTTCTTCAGCAGTTAATTTTTTTATTTAAACATAAAATAGATAAACTTCTACTCCTATCTTTTTGTTCATGTGTGTTCAGTATTATATGTCTTTTTTTTTAACATGATTTATTTATCGACCGCTTGGTTCAGCTCAACAGACAGCAGATCTGTTGACCATATTTACATTAGTGACAATGGCCTCAGCAGCCTGAGGGCTGACACCAGGAGGCTATTCAGAACGACCGTAACGTTGCATTACGTTGAACCCAACGCAAACGACGTCGGGCTGAACATACTGTTGTGTCACGTCAGTGCAGCAACAATGGAAGCCTGGAGGGCCATTCTGCTCTTGGTGTCAGACAAGGAAATAGCTGAACTTAACAACAACCTCAGTAGTTTAAATGTATCATTGTTAGGAATACTACAAAATGATAATATTACCACTGCTTTTGCTGTCACCAGAGGACAATTCAACACAACATGAATTTGTGTTATATTTAGCAGTAGCGCTTTAAATCTCAGAGCTTCCGATACACCTAGATGCTCATTGGTGAACACCTCTGACACACCCATCAAACGAGAGTGAACTACCTCAGAAGCATGTTGCGCACCGGTGTGGCGCGTAACGGGCAAACTTATCATTCTATTAGGCTAACGCAACGCACCGCACTAGAGACTGAAGTAGCCTCAATAACTGACAAAACCACATCCTGTCACTGCGTTGCATGCCACTGAGCTGAGAACAAATAGTGTTACTGGTGAAATACACACACATATGCAGACACACACATACACACAGAGAGTTTAATTATTGTAAATACTAGTGCTGTCAGTTTAACGCGTTAATAACGGCGTTAACGCAAACCCATTTTAACGCCGTCAATTTTTTTAACGCGCGATTAACGCATTTGACCCGCCATTATCAATGGAATGTGAAAAAAAAATATCTCCGACATTCCAACACCTCCCAACGTTTCAGTATGTCCTGTGTTTGTATTAGGCTTGAAGTAGGCCTACTGCTTAGCCTAGGACCAAGGCTACTCATGCCTACAGTAGCCTACACACGCACTGCACACACGGCACGGGTGTCTGCACTCTGCTCTGCTGCTCCGATGTCAGTGGAAAACAAATATTTTACCAATACAATCGTTGGTGTTCACTCGCATGTTCGCATATTTAGGTTGTTAATTAGCTAGATGATTAATGTTGTCACTTAGAAATCCCTTCTCTTGAACTGAATACCCCGCAAATAGGCTAATATCAGTTTCAAAATTGCAGCGCGAGTGAGAGAGGTGAAACAGGTCGGAGCGCAACTAAGAGAGAGAATGTTTGTGAGCGTCATTTGATGTCAGTGAAAACAAATATTTTACCGACCCAATCGTTGACGCTCACTCGCATGTTCGCATATTTAGGTTGTTCACTAGCTAGAGGATTAATGTTGTCACCTAGAAATCCCTTCTCTTGAACTGAATACCCCGCAAATAGGCTAATATCAGTTTCAAAATTGCAGCGCGAGTGAGAGAGGTGAAACAGGTTGGAGCACAACTGAGAGAGAGAATTTGTGCAAACGAGACGCATAGCCTATAGCCTACCTGATTCTGAACTTAAGACCTTGTCACTAAAATGAGAGCTTCTTGCAGGACAGTTGCCAATATGGCAAAATGCATTTTAAAGGTATGCTCATGCAATGTAAGTTTACTCATGCAGACCATAATGCCATATTTTCATTGAGCCTCTTTAAAATATATAGTATAATTTAAAGGGCCACCATCCAGTTTTTTTTTTTTTTTTTTTTGTAAACTTGTGAACTAGCAACATAAAGACATCAACATCTCTCTGGCAGTACTTGACCATGTTAATAATTTCTGATGCTGTAACTGGGTTTTCTTTTATTTTAAATTGGTATTCACCCCCACCAATGAATGCTGATAACAGCATTAAAATGAAAATAAATAAATAAAAATGTGACAAAAAGAAATCGAGGGACATTTGGAATAGAAAGAAATTTGCGATTAATCGCGATTAATTATGAGTTAACTACGCCAAAAATGCGATTAATCGCGATTAAATATTTTAATCGCTTGACAGCACTAGTAAATACCTATCAGATAAAACCACAGATTCAGATTCACAAAGATAGTTTATTTCACATGGATTTTCAGATAGAACAAATACAGCAGAACAAAGCACAGGAGGTCTCAGTCACAGTCCCAATAAGCAGCAAAACTCAGGAGGCCAAAAAAACACAGGCAGAGAGAGAGTACAGGACTCCGTTTCCCGACGGATGCTAGCTAACCACCGTTGTCCGACGCAGTTACTAACGATAAAGATGGCAAACAACGACCAATTCCCAAAGCGCTTGAAGTTCTGTCGTAACATGTTAGTCCTGACGACATTGGTTACAACTTACATTGTTCCAACTACATCGTTCCCAGATGTTTCGGCAGCGTTCGGGGAGAATTCGGAAGCACTCGTTGCAAAAAGCATGTCAACATATCATGGCTAAAGTTGTAGCATCACTAAGCTCATAAAATCGCTAGTGTAGATAAATAAACTACACAATGATAAACTTAGTGGCAGTGGTAGATAATATTCCCCGACAGTTTCAATTTGTATGGGCTATTTGATGATAACCACGTTTCACGTACGAGTCTCCATACAAAACAAAAAAAAAGTTAAAAACGTACTTGATAGTCAACTACGAGTTGTGCCTCATACCAATCATCAAGAATGGTGGCGGCGAGGGTTAAGGCTAAGCACACCTGAGACAGCAGATTGATGCTTTGTCAAATCTCCGGTTCAAATCCAGGCGGGAATGAAATCGTCTTTTTTTATATATATATTTGACATGCTGTAGCCTACTCATGATGGTTGGTGACGTGCTGTAAGTTATCTTTGTTTGTTCTTTGAAACTTCTATGGATAACTGGAGCATTTGTGTTTCAAACAGCATCTTACCACATGGTGAAGTTGAAGTGGGAATTAGTTCATCCTGTAGGTGGGGGTAATGCATCAAATGATGCTCAATTTGACAGTTTTAAGATCCAAACAGACGAGGAAATGGTCACGTGAGGCTTAACAACCGCTATACACCTGTCGCTGCAACTACAGTGCCACATCCGATGGTAAGGTCATCCGACGCCGTTGGGGAACGATTCTAAACACTAACGACAGTGAGACTACTGTGGTTGTAACGACTAAGTTCCAGCGACCGTAGTTGTAAAGACTGTAGTCTTAGCGACAGCTTTGGGTTACACAAATGCCGGACAACCGTCGTTCCAACCACGGAGGTTGCTACGTTAGTTTGCAACGTCGCTGTTGGGAAACTGGGTCCTGGAGTGCGTTTCCCAAAAAACTAACGAAAGTAGCATTTAACGAAGATCTTACTATGTTAGTTCAAGCTAGCGACTGAACTTATTCCTGCGTGTCCCAAAACGAGATAACTAAGTAAGTACCTCCATAGTAAGAAGTAGGTTAGTAGGGAAGACGTTAGTCCAAACTATGTCCTTTGCAGATGTTTTCGGAAGTGTCCGGAGAGTTCGTAGGCATTCGTTGCGATTAGGATCATGGGATATCGCCAATGTTACCAAATGTAAAACTATGGTGTTGTCATTTACAGTTGTGGATAATGTTCGCTGTCTTTCCTATTTCCATCGAGTTTTAGAAAAGGAGGAATTTCAATGAGTTTGTGTTGGAATATGTCTGCCTGATGGCTTTGGGGAACAGAAACATATTCCAAACTAACTAACAAGCTATCTTAGTTAGCAACTATGCTTTTGGGAGACGCACCCCAGACCAGGCCCTCCACAAAAACAAATGTGAGTTAGGTAGCAGTTGCAGAAACCAAGCAAAAATCTTCAAAAGTCTTGACAGCTGACCCCCACTGTGTGTGTTTGCCTTGCAGTGACACTCGTGTGAGTTGTGTTAGTGTTAATGTGAGTTGTGTTGGCTGAAGCAGGAGGATGAACCAGGGGGGTATTCCTGCAAAGTCGCTAATGATATCGGCGTTTATGTGATTAAGCCTCGTTTGAAGTAGCGTCAAGTTTGACATGAGGCTGAAGCCATTCCATCAACGCAAGTTAGCCGCGCCTGCCTCTCGTTAACTTAAACAAGGCTGTGTGCACGAGCTCAACACTAAACCTAAATAGGTGATTTAGGAATACCTGATGAACTGTCGTAAAATTAAGGCAGAACTAAAAGAATTTTTAAGAAAGAAACTTCGATATGCATACGTCATCTGTTGAATTTTGTGTGAAATAACTGAATGTCACATTTTTATAGTTGTAGGCCTACTGGCAATTCATAAAGTTGAAAAGGTGATTGAAATTATATTTTGAATCATAATGTTTGACCATTGCTTGTTGGAACAAATTGACAGTCTCATTGTTCTGTCACAGCAGACTTGCACCTGCGACTGAAATCAATCAATCATTCAATTAAGACGTAGCCTACAACTCCAGACACCACGTGATGGGCCGGCATGTGATACGTCTTTAATTATGCATGCATTTGTTTTTAATTCGTAATTAAATAGATAGATACTTCGAAATATCAATAGTAGTTTAGTAAAAAGGGGAATTCATGCATGATCACAGTGTTTGCAAAACCTATCAACCTTTATTTGGTGGGAAAGATTATTAAGCAGGTGTATGGAACCTTTTTTGGTGACTTGTGTTTCTGACTTATTGCATTTTCTGAGACACCGCTTTATTAAGCCTTGCAGTTAACCTGCCACGGAGCTGGAGTGCGTTTCCCAAAAAACTAACGAACGTAGCATTTAACGAAGATCTTACTATGTTAGTTCAAGCTAGCGACTGAACTTATTCCCGCGTGTCCCAAAACGAGATAACTAAGTAAGTACCTCCATAGTAAGAAGTTGGTTAGTAGGGAAGACGTTAGTCCAAACTATGTCCTTTGCAGATGTTTTCGGAAGTGTCCGGAGAGTTCGTAGGCATTCGTTGCGATTAGGATCATGGGATATCGCCAATGTTACCAAATGTAAAACTACGGTGTTGTCATTTACAGTTGTGGATAATGTTCGCTGTCTTTCCTATTTGCATCGAGTTTTAGAAAAGGAGGAATTTCAATGAGTTTGTGTTGGAATATGTTCAGAAATAAAGCATGGGCTTCGGGGAGGACGTGCTATTTGCCAATAATGCCAATGCAAGCTTCACAGTTATTTTAGAAAGTTAAGCATGGGCTATTTGGCCATAATAGTAGTATTTAATGAGCGACTACACACCATTATTATTAATCAATTCTAAAAACGTATCTTTATATGTATGATTTGACCAATTCTTGATTTGAGATATTTCAATTAGTCAGTGGCATACCTTGCTAAGGCTGTCACGTAGAGGTTGGCACATTAATTGTTTTGTCAGTTCAAGTTCGAATCCAGCCGGGAATGCTGTAATGACGGCTTGATTTTAAATTAGGAATCGTAATGTAATGATTTAATTGCATCAAAGTTGTAATTTGAAGTTTCTGCCAGTCAAGAAGACCAATTGTTTTGACAACATGCATTTTACAACGTGTATCCTCTCGTCAGTTAAACTCATTTGTATGAGTTAAACTGAGGTCAATCAAACTGTGATAATTAATTCACGCTGTAGGTGGGAGTAATGCATCAAGTGGTGTCGCATCAGCAGTATTTCACCCCAAAACAGCCAAAGAAGACATCACGTGGCCATATAACTAAGCTTCTTTGGCTTTAACTTGTACCTTGGAGTGTCAGCTTGAACTAACAAGTTTTACTAACAAGATACTATGCTTAGTCTGGACTATGCTTTTGGGGGACACCAGTGATGAACTAACTATGCTTTGACTAACGACGTTATCACCATAGTTAGTTATATTGTCAACAAAGGAAGCTCGTTAGTCTGGCCGATGGCTTTGGGGAACAGAAACATATTCCAAACTAACTAACAAGCTACCTTAGTTAGCAACTATGCTTTTGGGGGACGGACCCCAGGTTAGTTTGGGAGCATATGTTACCCCAGCAACTCAGCTGCGATTACTGTTAGTGAGAGTAATGGAACTGAACTCACACTAAAACTAGCGCCGCTTGCCGAAATTAGCGCGGCTTAGCGAATAACTCGGTTGATGGACTGTGGGGTTTCAACACTCACTGTTCATACATGACAAATACAAAACCATGTGCCTGTCTTTCTCCAAGCTATTTTTAAAGGATTCTTAAAGGGCCGTTTTTCTGGTGAGCACAACACACGCTAGAGAAAATCAGCCTGAGACACAACATTCCTTAAAACAGCCTAATTTAAGTGTAAAAAAATAATAAAATAAGAAATTAAGATACACAATAAACCAAACTGAAACAGAATGGAAAATGTCAAATGTTAAGAAAGAACAAAAGCAGGAAACGCCCAAGCCAGTCGCGACACAGAGCTCATATGACTTTAGTTCACATCTGACCAAGCGACAGTTTACAGAAGCCTCCGCACTGAGATGATGTTTCCGCTGCTGGTCGTTGGACTGATGAGTCTTGTAGCAGGGCATACAGGTAAGACTCATTGCTTTAATGAGTGAATATGATAAACTAACTCTGATCCACTAGTAATGTAGTTCCGTATATTACTGCCTCTGTTCTACAGCATACAGGCCAGACTCAAGACTTTATTAATGAGTGAACATGATAAACTAACTCTGATCCACTAGTAATGTAGTTCCGTATATTACTGCCTCTGTTCTACAGCATACAGGCCAGACTCAATGAGTGAATGAATGAATATGATAACTTTAAAAGCTACTCGTTCTATTAACTCACAAAGCGTTAGCCTATCACTATTTAATTGCCATGTTTCCACAGCTTCATGCATACATTTGTTCAGTAAGTGCACTTTGCTACAAAAGCGAGTTGTTTGTGAGAGAGATATATGATAACTGTATTGCCATGTTTCTACAGCTTTTGCAGCCGAGCACAAATTTGTCCTGGTAAACAAATCAAGAGTCCTGACAGTACCAGCACATGAAGACAAAGAGGACCTGAACAAATTCACATGGAATTATGGTGGTGAAGATATTTTGGATTATATCCATGCAGCCAGTTTTTTGAATTATAACAAGGCATATAAAGGTAGATGGGAGTTTGATAAAGACACTTTCTCCCTGCGGCTGGACAATCTGCAGATAAAGGACTCTGGTCTCTATAAAGCTGAAAGGGATACACATGGAAAAAAGAAAGACAGTTATTGAGTACCACCTTTCTGTCCTGGGTGAGTGTAGACATTTTGCTTTTTTCTGTTAGACAACCTTTTATACTTAAGCTTGTGTGTGTGTGTGTGTGTGTGTGTGTGTGTGTGTGTGTGTGTGTGTGTGTGTGTGTGTGTGTGTGTGTGTGTGTGTGTGTGTGTGTGTGTGAGTGAGTGAGTGAGTGTGTGTGTGTGTGTGTGTTTACAGCCATGCATTTGTATGATACTCTACAATCTTTATGTCCCACCTGTGTTCTGAGGTGTTTAGGGTGTTTAGAGCCTGCATCACCCCCCACTCTCTGACTGTGTGTGTGTGTGTATGTGTGTGTGTGCGTGCGTGCGTGCATGCGTGCGTGTGTGTTTCTAACAGAGCATGCAGTGCGCCCCACTCTGACTGTGTTGTCTAACTGGTCCAGCAGTGACTCCTGTAATGTGACTCTAAAGTGCTCAGGACTCAACGTGTCTCTGATCTCCAGCTGTAACGGCACCCACTGCTCTCCAAACAGTAAAGACCAAACACACCAAACCCTCTTCATCTCTACCAACCTCACCTCAGTCTCCTGTAACCATAGCAACCCTGTCAGCTGGAGACAGACCACTGTTGACCTTGATCCGCCATGTCCACTGTACAGAGGTCAGTACAACTGGAATGTAAATTAATATAATTGAATAATTTCTGTGTGTGTTTTTAACCACTTTAAGTAGCCCATTGCAATGTGTTTAAAGGACAACTGATGTTTTAGCAGCAAGATAACTTTCTGTTATCAGGAGTTTGTCTCTTACTGTCTAATAGGATAATAATGAACTTGAACCAGATGATGAATTATTGTAAAATGATTTTATCATGATTTTATACAGGGAAAGTTTTAGGATATTGTTCAAAGCGCTGATTGTTTTAATAAAAATTTGAATTTGTAATGGAAAAATTATTATTATATGTACACAAGCAAAGTGCATTTAGGGCAACACTTAACTGACTGTTGTAGACTGTGGTTACACTGGGCTGGTTGAGGTTTGTGGTCATTTGTTCTTGAGCTCAAACAAGTTGAGGTTCCTCATTGTACCCTGGCCAACTGTGGTCTACTGCATCTCAAGTATGCTGGAGTTTGTCTCTTTTTTCTTTCTGCTGACAATAGCTTCATTTCTGTATGGCAGTTGTGTGTTAGGCAGTTCAATTTAACTTTGCTTTGGCATCTTAGATCTACGTTTAGAATCAGAATACCAGAGGAGACCTCTTTTGGGCAATAAGAATAAGAGTAGAACAGAACAGAGGGAATAAGAGTATTTCCCACTGTGGGGTCCCTGAGCCACACATGTAACAGCACATAGCATTTGTGATGTTTTCATGAAATTCTCAGATTCTGCAGTTACAGTAGAAACAGTAGTAGAAGAATCTTGCTCTGCTCTACAATCTTTGGTATGGTCTCCAGTATCTAAATACATCCTTGTGTGTGTGTGTGTGTGTGTGTGTGTGTGTGTGTGTGTGTGTGTGTGTGTGTGTGTGTGTGTGTGTGTTTCAGGTGATCTGCTGCCCTCTGCTGGAGTGTCTCCATGTCTGCTGAAGGCCATTGTGCTGTCTGTAGTTCTGGTTGCCATGGTTTCTGCTGTCACGACTGTTCACATCAGACAGAAACGGTCAAAGACGCATTAAATGAGCACAAGGAATAATAGTGTCATTAATTAGGAGATTCTTACCTGCTTGTCTGATCATCAATCAACACTTGTCCATTGTGATTGCCTACTGGGCCTTTGGCTTTGTGTCTGTGGCCAAACCACAACTATGGTGATATCCGCTACCAACACGATTGGCGATTGCGATTGCTTGATCCTTCTCGTCACGTCCGGAATGGCTCCGAAAAAATCCGCGAAAGAGACTACTACAGACGAGGAATATTACTATTAATGTCCTTACAGAAATGTTAGACCAACAGAAAACGTTCTTTAAAGAAATGATGGATCTCCAGGAAAGGAATTTTAAAACTTTCCTACAACTAATAATGGAAACAACTAACAAGCGAGTGGACGACTTGGTGAAAGATTTCACTGAATACAAACAGAGCCTAGACTTCACCCAAACACAGGTAGACAATCAAAAAAAGATTAACGACGAAATTACAACACTGTGTAAGGACGCACGGAAAGACATTAACACTGTTTGTGAATCTGCCTTATCACTTGATGGCAAAGTCGATTATCTCGAGGCTCAGTCTAAGAGGAATAACTTAATCATTGATGGTATTCCTGAGTCCAAACGTGAAACCTGGGAGGAAACGGAGAATAAGGTGCGCCAAGTTTTCGCTGAAAAGTTGAAAATGAACACGGATGGTATCGAGATGGAACGAGCTCATCGAATGGGTGAAGCGAGAAAAGAAGGCGACAGACACCGACAGATTATCGTCAAGTTCTTCAGGTGGAAGGACAAGGAGGCTGTGATGGCGAGAGCCAACAAGTTAAGAGGAACTAACATCTATCTGAACGAGGATTACTCTGAGGCAGTGAGGCTAAGACGAAAGGAGCTCATACCGGTCATGAAGGCCGAAAGAGCCAAAGGAAACATAGCCTACATCCGCTATGACAAACTCGTTGTCCACCCTCCCTCTCAGAAGACGTTCGGAGTTCCAGAGGGGTCAAGAGATCTCCCCCAAAGTGTTGTCGGTGTCACCGCGGAGAGGCTAGTGCAAAATAATGGTTCGTAACACGCATGCATGCACGCACATCTGTGGACTTAACGTTAGGTAATTTATCAGCTTCTTCCCTCTTTATGGCGATGTCATTACTTCCCAAGAAAGGACTAACACCTAGGCTACTGCTTTTGAATGACAAGTCAAATAGGACTAACGTTAGAGTTATGTGTTTATGTGTTTGTGGGCGTATGCCATCACTTCCTAAGAAAGGACTAAAATCGAGGCTACTGTTCTTGAATGACAAATCAAATAGACCTACAGTCATGTGTTTGTGCGTATATGTGTCTATGTGTATGTTTGTTATATATGTCCATGCTAGTATATGTGTTTGTTTGTTATACCTGTCTATGTTAGTGTGTATGTTTGTTATATGTGTCCATGTTGGTATGTGTGTTTGGTTGTTACACCTCTCTATGTTAGTATATGCCACAGCTGAAACAATGAAATTCAGTTACCCTTGTGATGGAAATGAGTTGGTCATATCTGTTAAATGGCAATATCTGATAAGTTGCCTAAGAAAGGGTTGAGAATTGCCCATCTTAACATATGTAGCATTAGGAATAAACTCACTGAGGTTGGTGATATATTGCTCAGTAATGCATTACACATACTGGCATTGTCAGAAACTCATTTGGATGATACATTTGAAGACTCGTCATTGATGATTAGTGGATATAACATTTACAGAAAAGACAGGAATGCAAATGGTGGAGGAGTTGCTTGTTATATTCAAAGTCATATACCAGTCTTAATAAGGCATGATCTCATGTCATCAGAGATAGAAGTTCTTTGGTTGCAAATTTACTTGCCACATATTAAACCAATTTTACTAGGATGCTGTTACAGACCCCCTAATGCTAATAGTGGTTATTTGAGCTTAATATGTGATTTACTAGATCGTGTGAGTAATACTAAACAAGAAGTGTACTTTTTGGGTGATTTGAATGTAGATTGGAACTCTCCCTGTTGTTCAATGAAGATAAAACTTATGAATGTATGTGCCACTTGTAGCTTTTCACAGGTTGTAAGAACGCCCACTAGAATAAGTTTTAAGTGTGATGGTACTAAAGTTGCAACATGTATCGACCACATATATGTAAATTTACCTGAGGTGTGCTCTACTGCTATATCTGTCCCGACTGGTTGCAGTGACCATAATTTGGTAGCAATTGTAAGGAAAACTAAAGTTCCCAAACCTGGTGTTAAAATTCTCAATAGAAGATCATTTAAACATTTTAATATCGATTCATACAGCAAAGATATAGAAAATGCTGACTGGTCAGAAGTGTTCTTAACATTAGATCCAGAGGAAGCACTTAATGTTTTTAACAAAACACTCACTACAGTGGCTGACCATCACGCACCAGTAAGTTTACTGTAAGAAATGTGAACACTCCATGGTTGGATGAAGAACTAAAAGGCTGTATGACGGAGAGGGATGAGGCAAAAAGGTTAGCAGTTTCATCAGGTCTTAAATCTGACTGGCAAGTTTATTGCAAACTGAGAAACTTTGTAACGAAACTAAACAGGAAGAAAAAGAGATTGTTCTATGAAATAAGAATTAATGAAATTAAACATGATAGTAAACATTTATGGAAAACCTTGAACAGCTTAGTAAGAGGAAACACGAAACTTACACCATCCTACTTAGGGACGGAGGAGGGTTTTCTCACAAAACCAGTTGAAATTGCTAATCATTTAAATAATTATTTTATGACAAAAATCGACAAGTTAGAAAGTAGCATTACCTCAAGGTCTGACAATAGAAAACTATCTGGAAGATTGATATCAAAGCTTATGGAGGGCAAAGACTGTAGTTTTGAATTTAGAGATGTCAGTGTTGCTAAAATTGAACTTTTGTTAAAGTCATGTAAAGACAAGCCTCCCGGAGTTGATCATCTTGATGTTAAACTTCTTAAACCTATTTCTGCATTCATTGCACCAATGGTTACACACATTATTAATTTATGCTTTAAGGAAAATAAATGTCCACAATTATGGAAAATATCCAAAGTTGTGCCTTTACCTAAAAATAATAAAATGCCTTTTTCTGAGACAAACAGCCGACCCATTAGTTTGTTGCCGACCTTAAGTAAAATAATGGAGAAAATTGTATATGAACAGATTCAGTCTTATTTTGTAAAAAATGAATTAATGACCTATTACCAGCATGCATACAGAAGTAAACATTCAACTGCTACAGCTTTAACACAAATGGTGGATGACTGGTTGCAGGGAATGGAACAGAGTCATATTATAGGCGCTGTTCTTTTAGATTTTTCTGCAGCATTTGATATTCTCAATCATGAGCTTATGCTGGAAAAACTGAAACATTATGGCTTCACTGAGTCAGCTCTGCTCTGGGTCAATAGCTATTTAAGTAATAGAAAACAAATGGTATATTTTAATGGAAGCTTTTCAGACATCATACCTGTGAAGCATGGGGTGCCTCAAGGTAGCTGCTTAGGCCCTCTTCTTTACTCTATATTTACTAATGATCTGCCACTGGTTTTAACAGTTTGAATGCCAGGTGTTTTTAACAAGCTTTGGCCCAGAGTGCCAGCAATCCAGGCCACTGTTGCCTATTTTTATAGAGCCACAGCGTATTCTGTGTTATAGCTATGGACACATACTATGGGTCATTTGAAAGGTAAGACTCTGAGCTCTCAGTGGGTGAAAACCGTTTATTTCTACATGCCTCCGTTCCTGAGAAATCCCAAGCTAAACAGTGGGTAGTTTTCATCAAAATCCTTGTTTTTTTCTAGAAAAGGAGATATCGCTTCTTTTATGATTATGATGGCGTGTTCTCTGTCAAGTTTCGAGGAGTGACACAAGCCGAATCATGCCTGTGGTGAGACTGCCACCTAGTGACGAACCCGCGAAAGGACAACATGACATGACGTGCATTATTTGACACGAATGCTGCAATAGTAATCAAATGCTGCCTTGTGATGTGAAAATGTCCAGACAAAATGTGCAGATCGTGAGTTTTTATGAGTTTCCGATCGTAATTTATTTCAGTTCTATTTATCACAGAGTTCCAAAAATCATATATAACCTGTGTGAGGGTTTCTATTTTCGTAAATTAAAAAAAAGGCAAAAACGTAACATTACGTTTTTGGCACTCAACGCATGACAAGTAATAACGGCATATTACGTTTCTGGCATTCAAAGTGTTAACTAATGCTAAGATTTCAATGTATGCTGATGATTCCACAATATATTTGGCTGCAGCAACTGTGGATGATTTAAATATAAAACTAGCAAGTGAGACAGCAAAGGTTGTGGACTGGATCAACAACAATAAGCTAATACTAAATGTGTCCAAGACTAATTGTATTGTAATTGGTACTAATCATTCTTTGAGCTCTAAACCAATTTTAGATATTGTAATAAATAAAACTGTGATAAAACAATTAGAAGAAGTAAAACTTTTAGGTGTAGTAATTGACAATAAATTATCTTGGGACAAACACATACAAAGGGTTGTAACTAAAATGGGAAATGCATTATCAATAATTAAAAGATGTGCAAAATATTTTACACCCTCACTGGCCAAGCAAGTAATTCAGGCGTTGGTACTGTCAAATCTGGATTACTGTTCTATTGTCTGGTCTTCCACATCTGTGGCAAATATAAGGAAATTACAGTTGGTCCAGAATAAAGCAGCAAGATTAGCTCTGTCTTGTAATTGGTGAACAAATGTTATTAAAATGCACAACTCTTTAGGTTGGTTAAGTGTAAGAACTAGGCTTTTGTCTCTACTTATGGTTTTTATTAAGAATGTCATAATCACAAAATCACCACTGATAATATACAAAAAATTGTGTTTTAGCACACTGGTTCATACTCATTCAACAAGACACGCGGTTGGTGGGTGTTTCACCTTACCTAGATCCAAGACAACAATGCAGCGTTCAGTTATTTATAGGGCAATGCATCAATGGAACCTACTACCTCAGAGCATTACTCAGCTAAATATTCATGCCTTTAAGGTACAAATCAAAAATTATTATAGGAACATCAATTTTAAGTAATGCAGCTGTCTTTTTTGCTTTTTGTGTGTTGTCTCTGTTATTTATGTTTTTTTTATGTTACGTTATTTATGTTCTGTACCCTTTAGTAATATTTTTGAAGAAAACAATTATGTATTGTAGGTGTTACTTATTTATTTTGGTATTTTTGCTTTTTCTTTTTATATATGTAGTAGGTATATATGTCATGTAGGCCTTTGTCATGTTTACTGACATAGACATTTTGTTTGGCTGATATTTGTATTTGTAAATTATGAATTGGAAGGACCCCAGGAAGAATAGCTGCTGCTCTAAGCAAAAGCTAATGGGGATCTAATAAAAAACTCAAACTCAAACCACTCCCACTCGTGTGATATGTCTTTTGTACAACAGTTCCTAGTTCTAATTTTTGGGTGGTGAATTAGATTTATATTTTTTACGAGCAAGTTTTACATTTAACAAAATCTTTAAATCTTTGTATATAAATAATTACTATTTTTAACTATTTCTTAAATTATTTCTGCCTATTTTGCCTAAATGTAAATTTTGCATTGTACATTTGACAAATATAATTTGTCAGCCTTAAGAAATGTTTAATGTTTAGTACTGTATCGTATCAAATTCTATCATGACTTTCATATTGTGAATCATATCGTATCGTGGGCTGGCCAAATTGTTACATACCTATTGTTTTTTTTTAATGTACAATAAGCTACCTCATCATAAACATCAAAACAAGCCATACAGATTATATAATAATCTAAGATTATAAGTAATGTTACAGCTTTGCCACTGGTGAGATGAGATGTAGGCTAGACAACCAAATCAACTGATGTGCTATTACAGTACATATTTGAGTGTTCCATTGAAAAAAGTTGTTTTGGCAGGCAATATCAGGTTACAATGAGATATTGTAATACTGATGAAGGCGGCCCCCAGTAGACTTCAACACCACTAAACGGAGATCGATTCTTTCAAAGCAATGAACAGTTTTAATAGTTTTACAGACTTTATGAGATGTTATCGCGGGCTGCCATTGGCACTTTGCGAACTTATGTTTTAGATTCAGTAGTGCTGTCAAACGATTAAAAAAAATCTGCTTAATCACAAAAATTAATCACTTTTAATAACAACTCATTTCGTCCAGTAAGAATTTAGATGCTAGGATATGTATTTCACCATGATAAGACACTGATGCTAAAAACCTGACTTTGTTCTTCTCAAATGGGCAATTCACACCTATCATTTACTCCCACAAATTCCCCAAACACCACTAAGTTTATCATTGTGTAGTTTATTTATCTACACTAGCGATTTTATGAGCTTAGTGATGCTACAACTTTTGCCATGTTTCCACAGTTTTTGCAGCTGAGCACAAGTTTGTCCTGGTGAACAAATCAATCATCCTGACAGTACCATCACATGCAGACAAAGACGGTCTGAGGAAATTCACATGGAATTATGGTGGTAAAGATATTGTGGATTATATACATGCAGCAAATCATGTGGAGGTATATAAGGACAGAGTGAGTTTTGATAAGAACACTTTCTCCCTGCGGCTGGACAATCTGCAGATAAAGGACTCTGGTCTCTATAAAGCTGAAAGGCATATAGATGGAAAACAGACAGAGACAGTTGTTGAATACAATCTATCTGTCCTGGGTGAGTGTAGACATTTGGGTTTCTTCTGTTGGACACCTGCATGTATGTGTGTGTGTGTGTGTGTGTGATACATCAGCAAGATACGTCTCATATCATCAACGATTTACTGGAATTAACATATTACTTCACATGACTTCTTGTAGGAGAAGACAGGGAAAAAAAACATTAAAAAGAGCATTATTGCTTATTGCTAATACAGAAGAGTTTATAAAAAAAAGTTAAAACATTAGACATTTTTCCTAATAGATTGATTCTTTGTACCAGAAGACAAGGCAGCATTCAGCAGGTGAGAGGTCAGTTGACTCACTTATGCAGAGGTTGTGGTTAGCTTACTCGCTGATCAAGCGTGGCTGATGGAACGTTGTCTGCTTCAGCTCTGGTTCGAACTGGTCTTGTGGTTGATTGTTGTTCAGTATCTCTCTCGGTTAGGTACATCTCCCCATCTGTCTTTATTTTCTCTAAATTGACTGTTTCATTAAAATGGTGCAGGGAGTGGGGGGCTTGATGGCAACTCATAGGCACCACTTGATGAGCATTAGGTTCAATCACCCATGTAGGTGCTTGGTTTGATTCCACATAGGCCTGTGGTATGGGTATGGTAGCCACTTGTGGTCCTTGTATTCTAGCATTTGACTGAGGCTAAATAGTCTTCCTTGTCACTCGTCTCTCCGAGCACTCTTGTATCTCAAAATGTGGGCGTCTAAATTGCCCCTTCTCCTTTCGGAGGTTTCCATTTGTCTCAAGTAGCCGGTTACAAGAAGTTAATGGCCAACCCATCAGCCAATCAGAGAAGAGAATCCCTTTGTTAAGGGAGATAAGATAATAATGCACATTTGAGGTGGTAACCAGATACAAGTCGATGTGTAGCGGAGGAGCCTTTACACCTGGATAAGTGCAGTATTTTTCTATATTTTTCTAGATATGCACGGCATTAGAGTTCATTATCTCGCTTATGGCACTGTTGCCACTTCTGCGCTACAGCATGTTGTTTGGCACGTGTAGATGGCTAAAACAGGCTAGGTTGCAGAACTACTTTTCATCACACATTGTCTCAATCAGCACTTACTGGGCTAAACTGCCGTTACTAGTTCTAAACAGTAGTCGAGTAAAGAAATAAAAAGAAGGGAGATGGTGGATTTCATTATTTGGGACGACTATTTTGTGTCGATGAGCGCCCATGGTGGGGTCACTTGTACAGAGTGCATAGGCCTCATGTGGATGCGCGCACACAGGCATACACATTTTCATTTGGCCTAATTTATGCTTTATTAATCAGTTGTTATAAATCTATTTCTCAACTGAAGGACAGGAGTTTGCTTCAACAGAGGGCACTACTTTGGCCATTGTAAAGTTTTAAAGACTGCACAGGAACTCAACATTTTTGCATTTCAAAATGTTTGAATGTGAGGTCCATATATTTCTGCCCCTTTTTTTATGATTCAGGAATGATGACACATAATTACTACAATTACCCATTCATATAACAATGTTTTTATAGGCCTATATGTGTTTATTGTTAACTGAAAAAAGATAAAAAAAAAAAAAAAAAAACAGAAGGTAATTGTTAAATATTTGGAATTTTAGTCACTGTGCTAACACCTCATCTCTCCATAACTCTGTACATGGAAACTACACATGCCATGTACAAGGCAAGGCATTTTTTGTTCTGAGCTTAAGACTTGCACATATGCATTCGAGTAAGATGTGAAAGGGGAGCAGCACAGAGGAGTGTTCTGTGTCTGTGTGCGATTGTCACAGATAATGGGTGAGAGACAGACGACGTGTAGGGAAAAACACAAATATTTTCCTATAGGCGAACTGAAAGATGACGGGCCTACCTGTCAACTGCGTGCGTCTCTCTGAAAGCCTCAGCTAAGTGCTGAGCCTCAAAAAAGAAGGACAAATGCGCAATTCAAGAGGTTTGGCCACCTAATTTGCTTGTGGTCGGCCTGTACGTGATAGATAGTGTAGTAGACAAACTTTATTTTGCAAATATGTTTGTGGATCGCCAGACACCTTCATGCCATGTATGACCAGCTAGAGCCATAGTTTCTATACCGTATATGTATATGTACTATGGCTCTGGCTGGTCAATCATGGCATGAAGGTGTCTGGCGATCCACAAGAGATGGTATCACTTGAGGAAACCTGACCAAACCGTGGTATAAGTTTAATAATAATAGCTACGGTATATTTGAATAAGTCTTTTTGAGTTATACATTGTAAAAAAAATTAAAAGTATTATTTATCTGAAAAAATATTTATGCTTCTGTTTTTTACGCAATTTTTTTTGTATTGTAAATTTTCAATATAGTTTTTATGTATTGAATGTATTGCATGAAAGTTTTTTTGTGTTGGCCTATGTGATATTTAAACATAAAATAGATTAACTTCTGTTCCTACCTATATTTTTGTTCATGTGTGTTCAGTATTATATGTCTTTTTTTACATGATTTTTTTATTGACTGCCTGGTTTAGCTCAACACACAGCAGATCTGTTGACCACAATTACATTAGTGACAATGGCCTCAGCAGCCTGAGGGCTGACACCAGGCATGCATATTTGCTGAGCAGTTGGCAAACTAGTTAGCTGGCCGTGGGAAATTGCATTGCAACCAACAGTCACTAACGTTGTCAGCAACTATGCTTTTGGGAAGCAGGCCACAGTCTGCTGCATAAGTATAAGGCACTAGTCTAGTAATAATATTATATGTACCGTTTGTCACTAGATGCATCCTTTTATGAGATTTGGCTTCATTTGTTTTGTTACCATCTCCAAATGAATTCGGATGGCATATAGTCACACGAAAGGTGGATAAACACATTTGACTTAAAGCCATCCAGGATGGGCACTGGTTTGTTCTGCATTTAGGGTTGGAAACCGAAGAAAACATAACATTGCTAACTGCAATGCCACACATCAATCAGTGCCAATAAGAGTTTTTCTGATGATAACTTTTTTATAACCAAAACTATATCTCCAAATATGAGTTCTGAATGTCTGAGTTAGTTCTGCAGTTATTGTGTTATTATTGTCCACAGCAATCTGCCGTTTTTGAGTTTAAAAGAAGCGTACTACATACTGCAGTTCAAATTCAATTTATTTATAAAGCACATTTCATATGATACACATAGACACAATGTGTTGTCAATTATGAGATATCTTTAAATGAATAAAATACACTGAACAAGAAGAAAATAAGATATTGATAATAATGGTAGTATAAATTAAAAAAAATAAAACAAAACAGAAATGACACAAAAATAGCAAAACAAATTAAGTGAAAGTAATATTGACAGTTTAAAAGCAAAGACTTGTGGTCATGAGGCAAAAGCCAAAGAAAACAGATGGGTTCTCAGTCCCTTCAGTGTGTCATGCTGCAATTGTGTGTCGTACTGCAGTTCAGTGTGTTTGTGTCCACAGCAATCTGCAGTAGAGTTTGCAAGTTTGTGGTCATTCGGAGCACCTCAGTCTATTTCTCCTCACAGAGGACTAAGGCCATGTCTCTGAGCTGAGTGCTCCACTTGAACCCCTCCAAACCATCCTGCACATACATTTTTCTCTTACATTCCATCAGGGCGGCGCTTGCCGGCTTAATATGACAAATAAACCTGAAAGTGTTACTGGTGAAAATACATACATACACAGAGAGGGAGAGAGAGAGAGAGAGAGAGAGAGAGAGAGAGAGAGAGAGAGAGAGAGCGCAGTTTGTTAATTACTATGAATACCAATTAATTACCAACACATCCGTGGCTACAGAGGCTGTGTCTCAGTGAGTTGAAGTGTTAGTATAAGCTGGGCTACTGTATTGTAAGCAATGACCCTGGTGTCAGCTAAAGCTGAACCAGCTGCAGGATCCCCAAGTCATATTTAAAGGAGAATGTAGATGTTATAAGGACTGCAAGTAGGGCTGGGCGATAAAACGATAGCGATATGAATCGCGATAGACACGTACTCGATAGCAATAGAAAATGCGCTCGATAGAACTTTCGATAGAATTTTTCTCCCCGGGCGGATTCTAGCTCCGCTCTGTCCGCATTTACAACAGGAGTGCTGCGCTCATTGACTGCGCTCTACCAGAAAGGGCATGCACTGACTGACTATTTACTAGTTAGCTGCTGCAACTCAGGCTTTGCTTTTCATGTAGCCTGAAACTAGTCAAAGATACTTTCAGCTGATTCATGTTCTGATTTAGTAATGCTGGGCATTATAACTGAGTAATTGGTTTGAAAAGTCAGAAAGGCCTGATGAACAACACTGTTCACTGTTGAACTTGTAAAGTACGACAGCTGACAGCTACGGTGCACATGACGTTACTGGCTGCAGGGACAGATTTTAACGTTGTTAGCGCACAACGCTAGCAAGGTAAACATACAACAGACAAAGCTCAAACTAGCTAGTATGGTCAGCAACCTACTGAACACATTAAAGCTGAATGATTTTGCAATCTTACCTTAATCAAACTCACTGAAGTAATCCATGTTATCAAGTAGCCTTGTGTGAAATGAAAGGCATACCAGTGTTCCAAAACAAACTTCGTTTTGAAGTCACATTATGCTAACGAGTCTGTTTCAGAACAGTAGCCACATAGGCTACAATGTAAACCATACAAAGCCCCTCTCTGATTGGCCTATGCAATAGAAGACTAACATAACATATTTTAGTTAAAATATTAATTTCCTTTATGTATTGGTAGGCCTATTTATTCAGCTTATATTTCAGTGTGGGAGAGACATTAGACTTCTCCTCTTACAACCTCATCAGCACCACCATCCCCCACACTGTCCTTCACACACATACACATCCTCCTCAATCTAGCAGTGTTACTGCTCCCTGTGGGATTGTGTTCCCACACACACACACACACACACACACACACACACACACACACACACACACACACACATCCTCATCAGCACCCCCATCCTCTCACTGTCCTTCACACACATACACATCCTCCTCAATCTAGCACTACCCCCCCCCCCCCACACACACACACACACACCACACTGCATCACAAGAAAAACAATTTGAATATCCATCACCACTCCAATGGTACACATACAGTATGCTCAAGTATGCAGTCATACAACCCTCATCAATCTAGCAGTGTTACTGCCTGCTATAGGTTTGTGTTCATACACATATCACACAGTGAGCTTACTCAATCTACAGTGTTCCTGCACCCTGTTGGTGTGTCCTTTTCTGTGTGTGTGTGTGTGTGTGTGTGTGTGTGTGTGTGTGTGTGTGTGTGTGTGTGTGTGTGTGTGTTCCACGATCAAGCTGATCAAATGGTGAGGCTGGTCAAGTGATCAGTTTACCTGCACTATCTATCAAAATAACTAGTTTCATATTGCAGTCTATTTGTGAGAGACTATTTCGCTATTTTGAGGTTACATTCTGAGGGCTTGTGAATGATGATTTACTTTTTTGACTGGAACATCGTCTGGGTCACTTGGCCCCTGGGCCTCTATTAGAACAGGCCTGATATAAGGGGCTATATGGGGCAGAATAAGCTGGTCAGGACTGCAGGCTCTGTACTGGGGGGTTCCCTGGACTCTGTTGAGGTGGTGGGGGAGAGAAGGATGTTGGATAAGCTGGCATCCATTATGGCCAACTCCTCTCACCCCCTTTATGAGACAGTGACAGCACTTAGCAGTTCCTTTAGTAACAGACTACTCCATCCAGCATGGAAGAAGGAACGCTATCACAGGTCTTTCATCCCAACTGCCATTAGACTACTAGACTACTACTGCTAGACTACACTACTGTTATGAAATATTGCACTGCCATACATTAGGTCTTCTGTGGTCAGCAGGCATTCCTGACTGTATATCATGTCTCAGAATCCACTGCATGCAGTGGTAATGTGGTCACATATTGACTTATTTATTGACACCCAAACATAGGGATAAACACAAACATTTCACCATCCAACACAAACACACACCATCATGCACCACCATCAAAACATACACTCTACTGCAACCTATTATACACACACACACACACACACACACACACACACACACACACACACACACACACACACACAAATAAAAATTGTCCACCCCACACTCCCACACATACATTTCCAACTCATTCTCACATACACTCTCTCCACCCATACTTATAAAGAGACTCTCCATTCTCTTCATAACACACACACACACACACACACACACACACACACACACACACACACACACACACACACACGCACACACACACACACACACACACACACACACACACACCATGGAATGATCCTTACTGTAGTTCCTCCAGTTTGCAGTTTTGATGTTGAAGACCAGAAGATAAATGTTCTATCCCCGAGTCATTCAGCGTATTCTCATACAGGTTTAGAACTCTGAGTCTTGAGGAGTGTGAGGTCAGCACAGGGGTCAGATAGGAACAGCTCTTCTCTGTCAGATTACAGCTCTACAGCCTGAAATGATAGAATGATTGATATGAGTATAACTC
>JAODXP020001329.1:17500-20000 GCA_027497455.2 Sardinella longiceps | reverse complement strand
ACACACACACACACATGCACTCTTTTACACTTAATACACACGCACACACACATACATATATAATATATATATATACACACACACACACACACACATACACTCTTTTACACTTAATACACACACACATACACACACACACACACACACATACACTCTTTCACACTTAATACACACACATACCCTCAGGGAGACAGAGTATTTAGGGACTATTTTCCCTTTGCACAGCTAACCCTCCCGGACTGACTTCTCTGAGGCGCATAAACACTCACACCACAGTGTGTGTGTGTGTGTGTGTGTGTGTGTGTGTGTGTGTGTGTGTGTGTGTGTGTGTGTGTGTGTGTGTGTGTGTGTGTGTGTGTGTGTTTGGCTATAGATTTCTCTCACTAAGTGTGCCTGTCCACTGAATCATGGAGAGGTTCTGAGACTTTTTTGAATGAATTGTTTTCAGGATATTTTGTGCACCCCCGTTCGAGAATAAGCATATGAAATCATTAGGCTTTACCTTCTTCTTACAAATGAGAAATGTTTCATAGTATAGTTATAGCTCCATAAATAGAATATTGTAGACAAAAACATTGCATAGATTAGTATGCATAAGTGATAGATCGTAAAACAACAGGCAAAAGGATGGTTAAATCTGATTCCAAGTAGATTATACACAACATAATCCCTCCTACAGTATCTGCCTGTAAACTGGGTTGCAGTGAGAGTGAATGGGGTGAAAGGACATTTACATTTACATTTATGCATTTAGCAGACACTCTTATCCAAAGCAACAGACGAAAAGAGGATTATCAATCAAGCTACAACGAGCAACATCAACAACAACAACAACAACATGGGTATATCACACACACACTATAAACCGTCCTACAGCATCTGCCTGTCTGTTAAGGTTAGCTGCGTGGCTAAACTGGGTTGCAGCCAGAGTGAATGGGGCAAAGGTGTGGGTATATCACACACAAACATACAGTAATTCCTCTTATAGTAGCCTATCTGCCTATCTGTTAAGGTTAGCCACGTAGCTAAACTGGGTTGCAGCCAGAGCAAATGGGCCAAAAGCATGGGTATATCATATCATATCATAGCCTATATCATAAGCATGGGTATTATAGTAGTCTATCTGCCTGTCTATTAAGGTTAGCTGCGCAGCTAAACTGGGTTGCAGCCAGAGTGAATGGGGCAAAGGTGTGGGTATATCACACACAAACATACCGTGACCCCTCATATAGTAGCCTATCTGCCTATCTGTTAAGGTTAGCCGCATAGCTAAACTGGGTTGCAGCCAGAGCAAATGGGCCAAAAGCATGGGTTTGTCATATCATATCATAAGCATGGTTATATATTATAGTAGCCTATCTGCCTATCTGTTAAGGTTAGCCGCATAGCTAAACTGGGTTGCAGCCAGAGCAAATGGGCCAAAAGCATGGGTATATCAAATCATATCATATCATAAGCATGGTTATTATGGTAGTCTATCTGCCTATCTGCTAAGGTTAGCTGTGTGGCTAAACTGGGTTGCAGCTATTAATGTGGCCTTGGAGCAGATACTGTGTGTTTTACTCCCAGAGGTGATGAGAGACATGTGGAGACTCCACTGCAGTTAAAAAGGGCAGTTTATTTCTTTTTCTTTTTTTCTTCGCTCTTGTGCAAACCATCCGTCCGTTCGGTCACATTCTTTTGATTCCAGCGCAGACGGGGAACATTCATCTTTGTCCAAGACCAGGAAGACTGGCTGAATAATACACTAGTGGTCTATAAAACCCACCACTCAAAGAGACAGCTCCTCTCTCTCTTCTCCTCGTGTTTTATGGCTCTCTCTTTCTTTCTCTCTCTCTCTCTATGTCCACATCTCATTCTCTCTCTCTCTCTCGCCTGAGTCCACATCTCTCTCTCTCTTTCTTTCTCTCTATCTCTCTCTCTGTCTCTCTCTCTCTCTCTCTACCCCGCTCTCTCTCTGTGTCCACAACTCTCTCTCTCTCTCTCTCTCTCTCTCTCTCTCTCTCTCTCTCTCTCTCTCTGTCCACATCTCATTCCCTGCACGAGGCCAGTGGGACTTTTCCGGACCGGCATGCCCAGCTACATGAGCTCATGCTAAGATGACCAAACCCTTTGCCTTATATGGAGCTCTGCTTATTCAGAATACTGGACTCACACACACACACACACACACACACACACACACACACACACACACACATCACACACACTCACACACACACACACACACACACACACACACACACACACACACACACACACTCACACACACACACACACACACACACACACACACACACACACACACACACACACACACACACACAGACTGTCCAGCCACCTCCTCCACTTGGACAAACAAAACCTGTGTTTCCCATCCCATCCTCATCCATCAGATTGGTTCTCCAGTCCAAAGCCCGGTTCCGGACGAGGCCCTGGCCAGCTCCCCTCCGCTGGGTCCTGTTATCTCACTTTTACAAGCCCAGCTCCGCTTGTGCGA
>JAODXP020001327.1:0-23658 GCA_027497455.2 Sardinella longiceps | reverse complement strand
TAGATAAAACATTTAATACCTATTTTTATTAAATATTTAATAGAGTTAAGTTATATTTTCTATTCAACGAAAAGTGATCTTGTGTTAGCACATGTGAAAAATACAATTTTACAAAATTAATGATGCATTTAATTATATCAATTAAATATATAACTGTACAATTTAAATTGACAGAATGCACAAAACAAAGTATGCTTGCACATGTCATGTTTTTGTTTATTAATTGTTTTGTTTTTTAATCAAATGTCACATGGAATATCACTAATCACATGGGAAATTTCTACATACATCCTTTTGTAGCGGGACTGTGATTGACAGAACAGGTAAGTTTCATATTTCTTCCTGTGCTGATTGTGCTGTGTTGACGTTGAGTTGTGTTGTAAGTGATTTGTGCTTTTCCTCCAAACCTCCAACAGTGGGTGGAACTGGACAACAAAGTCAAAGGTAAATGCGTGTGTGTGTGTGTGTGTGTGTGTGTGTGTGTGTCTGTGTGAAAGAGAGCGAGGGGGTGGGATTCATTTGACATCATATAACATGGAATAAAATAGTCTTCAGTTAAAAACAAATAACATCTCTTCTTTTCAATATCTGCATATCAAAATGCATATGGATAAATACCCTTATTTGTGTTTGACAGTGTGCCAGTTTATGAAGAAATAAGGGAATATGCCACAATATCACACCCCAAAGGTATAGTAGCTGTGTTTGTCATATTATGTTCATTATATGCAGTTTATATCTGAAATTTACTGGATTTTCTCTTCAATCTGTACCTAACTGCAATCCCTGTCTAGGTCAAAACAGAGCTGCAGTTAACAGGTACATTTTCCTAACTATGGAGTTACTCAGCCCTGAGAGATTTCATTGAAATCAATGGTTAAAGTAAATTTCACTATATGTTATACTAGATCGCATATGGTGTAGAAGAGGAGTTACCCTAATTATGTCTTTATTTACAGTACTGCCAAAGATGTTGTGTACAGCTTGGTACAAAGACATGGTAAGAGGATTTGACACATTTATCTTTTAGATTGATGCAACCTGTCAACACTCTATCTCACTTTTTCTCCTTCATGTCTAACAAGAAAGGTCTCTGTATGTTGATGCGTTTGTGGGCAAATAAACTTGAAAAATAGATGAGAGCAGCAAACCACACAAGTTGAGCTGAACATATCTGCTCGCGCTCATTAGACCACAGAGGTAACAACTGGTCAGCCCTGACGCCAAAACTGTCTTTCTGATATGGGTGACATCACACTGAACACTATGTGGTGCACTGTCTCCCCTCTCACCCTCCATTTTGCTATAGTCATAAATAGAGATGTGTATATGCTAGTCAGACGTGGCTACACAGGCCTTATTGGCTGTGGTCTACCGGAATAGATGAGACTCAGTGGGCGTTTGAGTTGAGCTCAACAGTTATTCTGCTGTGCATCATGTTGCAGCATATAGACCTACTGTGTGAGATGAGAAGGGCTCTTATCAGCTTGCACGTTGTACATTTTAGTAGAATAGTTACACACCTTCTTGTCACAGTCACAGTCAAAAGAAACTCTAAGAACATGACAGTAGCAACAATTGAATGAAAAAGAAATGAGTAGGCCTACATAAAAAAACAATCGTCACTTGGAAGATTTTCACTGAGTGAAAATGCATTACTAGCCTGGGAATTCCCATGCTCCTTTGCTCGCTTATTTCATTTCACTCTGCAGAGGAGCATGGTGACTATGGCCGTTTTTCTCGCTTACTTTCGGTATCCAATCGCAGAACAAAAAGGGATTTGTACGGCCCTCGATTGCATTTTACGTCACGTGGTGGCTCTGGTATTGGCTCCGAGGTATGTACAGACGCTATGATAGACATTCGTAGCGCCCAATAAACGGCTATGGACAATTGTAAACGATGCTTCCGCTACGAGAAATGCAATAGGTAGGTCCCCAGACTAAATATCACTTGTGATTTTAGTTTGGCATTCGCCAGGCTAATGCATTACTAGTTTGGCTATATAAATGCTCATTGATACATTACAGTTGGATCAACAGCATATGATGCTAGTCACTGTTATATAACTCATACATGTGTACTGTACTCTCTTCTGTAGATGGAGTAGCAGAGGATGCTTCAGGAGGGCCTGAGTATGCCAAAGTAACTAAGAAAGGCAAAACTCAAAAACCCCAAGGAGGCGGAGATGTATACTCTCTGATTGTTTATAGTTGATGCTGTCTCTCCCGTTGTACTTTTTGTATCATGAACACAAGCTAAAGCTATCAAATATGAGATGTTTAACTATTTGATAGCGACATTTTTCATGCATGTTTTCATACAGAATATACTGTATGTTGGGGAGTCTGAATCCAGGTGACCTTATCCTTCTTAGGAAAGTTCAGAAGCTGTGAAGACAATGAGTTTTGGACCAATATTGCTATTACATGGGTTTACACACTTTTGTTGTTTTGTACAAATATAAGCTTAAAGAAAAATCCGCACTCACTTATTTGTACAAATATAATACATTGTAATCTTAAAAAGAAGTTTGAAACCATGTTTTAAGCATAAATTGTACTATCATGTCAATTGTAAATATGTTTGATAAAAAGTGAAATAAAATACATTTGTGATGGGTAGCAAAGTGAGAGAAATCTTATACAGCAGTGACTCCTGGTGTTGACCTGTAGAATTGCCTCTGGTCTGCTGCACCATGCCCCCAAATTCACCTAGCCTATTTTCTCTGTCAGATTACTCACAGAGCATTCGTTAGATCTGTGCATATGACAGTAAATTGAGCTTTCCAGTTAAGTGGTGTTATTTGCTTGTTGCTGTGATGAGTGGCTCGGAAAATTTTTAGTTTTGACTTTTGAATTCTATTAGTTTACGTGGCTATATTGTATGTCGATCTTTAGGCCTACCCATTCATCTCGGTGAAACAGGCTAGCTCATGATCTCTTCAGTCAAATAGGGCATACCGCATATCAAAATAAACAAGGGAAAATGATTTGCCTGAATTCAGGTGGGGCGTGAAAATTCTCTGCCTTGTGGGGAATGGCAGAAAAAGTTTGAGAACCACTGGGCTAACCCTTACCTGTCTCAGAAGAAAAATCTGGCAGAGTAAACTATATATTAGGATATATTAGGCAATAGTCTATATTAGTAGGTGTACTGCCTAAATACCTACCTGAAGGGGATGTAACTGGCGGAGATGCATGTGGCAAAGGTTGAATCTGGATAAATATGAAGTGTTCGCCTGTTGAATTCACCTCCTTGAATTTCATTTTTTTTTACTTGTGTAAACACAGCTGTAATAACCTGAGTCCTGCAGTGTGACATTAGTAAGAGTAAAAACCGCTTCAGCTTCACCATTTCTCAGTATGTCCATGTGGTGTCCAACTCCATTCTTACATAGGTAAACATGGAGAAAATCAGCTGAATTGGCATTATGTATGATACACTTCAGACACATTTTTCCCTTCCCTTACATTTGTACTACTAACAAAAATTTTCGCTGGATTCACACCTAAAAAACAATTTGAGACAATCATTAATCTTATGCTTACTCTGCATACTTTCTGCATGAACAAATAGATCATATTATTTCATATTGTAACCTAAATTGTGGGTTGAGTATATTGTTATTTCCCTAGTAAATGCCAGTTTGGAAAGACAGATCAGATTGCTACTGCAAGGTTGACATATATTAATTGGATTGTCATGTAGACATCAGACAGATGTTTATTTATTTGTTTATTTCTCTTTTTTGTCTCTTATTAGAGCTGGATAAGAGATTTCCTTCTCTTGCATGTGTGTTTTGATAAAAATAAAAGTTGGTGGCATGCATTAAAAGTGTGAATATTTGAAAACATATGGACATGGACACAAACAAATTTTAAGAAACAAATTAAAATATACTTTTTCTCCACCTACCTTTCTCACTAGAAATATTTGGAATCCATGTCACGTGATGAAAAAGAAAATTCATTATTTTTTTTTGTGATTCAAGCTAGAAGTTGTTAGCCTGACCATGACCATCCCCTTGGTCTGTGCTTTACTTTGCACAAGGGTCTGGGATCTTGGTTATTGACCAACAATTGTAAGCTAGAGTCGCACACTGTTAGCCTGGCAGGCCATCCTATATCATTGAAATGTATAGGCTGGCATCGAGAGGCAGACTGAACTCAACCGTGGGTGGAACAAGGCTGTTATCTTTCAAACTACTTCTGGACACAACAGGATAGCCTATGGTCAATTGGAGGAACGAATGAGATCAATTCAAAAGGCCGCTGTGTTCGGCGAAGCCCGCTCTAAACACATAAAGCGTTGTGATTAGATGTCAAAGCGTCATCCAATCAAATTTCCTATGGCTTGCTACTAGACATAGAGGCTGATCAAATTTACTTGCTGCTGCTAGGGTACGTCTAGATTTCTAGGCTAGCACACTGTAGTAGTTTGAAACAATTTTATATCTGATTTTACTCAATCACTAACATGGTTATGTTGTGTAGGCTTGGTTGTGAAGTAAGATGCGCTACAACAGCAGAAACTGATACAATCTATCACAAATGGCCAATGTGATTTATGTGAATGAGGTCAGTGGCCAGAATCCCAGAGGAAGTCATAGGGGGAGACGAAAATTGAAGTATGTAGGTCAAACAGCTCCATTTTCTACACTTTGTATAGAGGATTTGGACTTCGGGGTATTGAGAAATGATTGCTTGTAAGAGGTTTTCAAGTATAAAAGATTGGATCAGCCCTTAACTGATGTAGTAACCTTTGGCTTTAGTATTCTCGTGCTGCATTCACAACTATTTATGGATTATTACAATCTATTAACTGGTAACAGGTAACAAAAACTCTTTTCAAACCACTTTCTAGAGATAACCACTAGTTCTATAAAAACCGTCCAGGTTTATCAAATGCAGGGCCCCAACATTAGTTCAGTGACCCACAAACATTTTCTGTGTATCTCCATTTTATAATTATGTGGCAATTCCATATTGACTACACTAAATGCCATTAAAACATCAACTCTAACTCACTCCTGATGCGATAGCATTGTTGAAAATGTTTATATGGTTTGTTTGTGTCTGTTTGTTTTGAGTGTGATCTTAAGTTGTTTAGTTAAATTGTTTGTTGAACATTTTTGTGTTAGTTCAAGCGATGTTTGGCCCTATAATAGTGAACAGACAGACTGACAGTGTTGATAAAACTGCCCATTCATTTATGTCAAGATATGTAACAATCTGTAAGAAGGTGTAATACATTTCACTTGTAAAATATGAAATTTTGTGTCCATAGAGTTAGATTCTTTTTTTAAGCATGTAATGAGAAATACTTGTTTATTGCTATATCTGTAATTTGAAAAATTACCCGTAACTCCATTATAATTTGCTATATTTTGTCGAAATGATCTGTGATCTTTACAGTACACCTTATCTTTCTATATTACTCCCTGATATGATATTTAATCCCATAAAACAGGGCACTCCACGCATCAATCCTAGTTCTGCAACATCAGGTGCATCTTATCTGGACTTAGGTTCTTTTGAGGGAAAGGACAGGAGCACACTGGCAACACTTGCAGTCTTTTTTATTTGTGCAAAATTTTGCACAAATAAAAAAGACTGCAAGTGTTGCCAGTGTGCTCCTGTCCTTTCCCTCAAATGATATTTAATCCATTGATAATGATTGCCTAACAGTATCTACATTGTAAAGAGATGCAGGCAAGAACTATCACTTAAGGTACCTTATGTGGAATAGATGTGTACGTGCTTTGGTCAGTGCTGAAAGGGTTAAAGGAGGAAATAAATTTGTCCATACCAGACCACTGGTCCTCCCACAAGTTCTATTAAGAAAGCAATGGTCAACATTTTACATGAATTCCCCCTTATTTGTGGTGTGCAAAGCATGTTACAAGATGCTAGAATTAGAGGTCTTCTATTTCAATGTCAAATTGTAATTGACCTACATTGGAACCAGTAGTGGCTTCTGGACAAACTTTTTGGTGAAACAATCCGCTTAGTATGTTGCTGAATTTTGGCAGGCTATTGTAACACAGTGCCAAAGAAATAAAAATTACTTTCATTTTGTGTATGTGATTAGAGGCCTCAACTTCCTATTATGTCAAGATAGGTTGCAATGTACATTTCTCTAATCAACAAGACCTACCCCAACTGTAAAACAGCTGTCAAAAGCAATTGCAAAATCAATGAAATATGTAGAGCGATTACTAGCTGTAATGAGTCATGGTATATTTGGGCATACTGTCCACTCTACATTCTTCAAAACTCAACACATGAATCTCAAAGTTTACATTATTGGAACACTTAGGCCCAATCCCATTTCTATTCCCTAACACTAGCACTCGTTTTCGAGTTCCCTCCAAGATGAGACACCCCTCGATTGTGTAGTGAGAAGTGCCGATCTTCCCCTAATAAATGGGACAGCACTTCGCATAAAAACGTCTTCACCTGTTTCATGCGTGTATCGTTAAGACTGAGCGGATATAAGGCTCTTAACCGGGGTAAACTGTTCAAAAGCCGTCATCGACAATTATCATCACCCACATGAGAGGCTCTGGTAATTCTGGTGAAAGATTTGCGCACTTTGAAAAATATCGATCTTTCTAATAGTCATGTTTTAACACACCAGTGCAGAATTCAACAGAATTGACATCAAACTAAGATATCCCAACATTAAAAATATATATATACATGCTTAATTGCAATAGTCGCTATATTTTTGAAGTTCTTATCCAGAGCTGAGAGAACGGGGCACAGCTCGGGCAGTCGGACACAGATCGGGTACCGACACGCAGTTCGCAAAGAATCGTGGGTAATTTCATCTTCACTTCAACTTCACTTCGTTCGGAGTCTGCACCCGACCTCCCTCCGTTTGAAGGGGCGATTTGAAGGGCTGAAAGCCACTATCCCTCGGTCCCGAAAGTATTGGGACACCCTACACTTACACATGAACGCGCAAACTGAGTGTTAGGGCCAAAATCGAGGGGAAGTGATAGTAAAGTGATAGAAATGGGACTGGGCCTTATTATTTTGGAAATTGTATGCCACTATTTGTCTACATGTGTTAATGTCTAGTGGGATTAGGCCTGTAATTAGTTATGTGTCAAATATTACTACTGCACATTGGGGTTTGGGAAAATGCAGGTTCAGTCTTGTGTGTAATTGTTACATGATCTGATTGACGATAAAGTTCACTTTGACTGGTTTAGAAGCCAAAGGCTGGGCCTTGGTTCCTTGAGACATATTCTGAAACTTGTATTAATGGTATATTGCAGATAAGTCTGACACCATAAAATGAATAGGTTGACAACAACGACGTAGTTAAAATTAAAGTAGTTTGAGTTCTGTCTAGACCACTGCTGATGAGAAATCATGGAAATGTTACACCTGAAAATGTTGATTCGTCAAAAATACACTACATAAAGTTATAGACGGGTGTAAATAGCACAATTGGCTATTGTAATTAGTCCAGGAGGCAGATAATGCTTGTATTGTAGGATGATTGGACTCAAGGAAAGTAAAACAAAGTACATTTTATTTATAGAGCACATTTTTTGATATAATCACCACTCAAAGTGCTAAGGACAGATACAGAGACGTAGACAAAACCAGTCCATCGGTAATGGGTTCAAAGCAGATAACTTTCATGTGATATTCCAGCATACTTATGCAGTAAGTATGTGTTATTCCAGCATACTTATGCAGTAAGTGCATACTATATTTTTTTCATGGGCTGTAATTTAAAGTGTTACCATGATCCCGTTCCAGCTACATTTAGTATACTAGAATTTAGTTTATTTATTTATTAGTTATTTTATTTTAACAATGCCCAGATATTTTAGATCGTCACACAAATATGATCACACTGCTGGCCATACAATGAACAATAATGAGATTATGTGCTAGCCTGGGCTTATCCACTGCACAGAATACACATGCTGCACAGAATATTAATCACAAATCACGTAAATGTTATCAAGTATGCAGTACAGTGTTTACAGACATATAAACACCTTTGCAAATTCATCAGGTCTTATCTACAATAATTCAGTGTACAACAATATCACAACATTAATACAGAGCATACAATAAAATCCCCTCAGGATTCAAATGAACAGATCTGCTGATCTTCTGATCTGCTGTTTTTGTTGTTGCTCTCAGTGATAATTCCACAACTAATGGCGGACTAATAATATTATGAGTTGCCACCGTCATTCTGTCCACCGATTACTACAAAACTGTAAATTAAAATGTAACTGAGAAATGGTCATTTATGATGCCTCTCCCTTTAGTTTCACTTTAGTCCAGTATTACCTTTTCCCTTGGTAAATGAAAATGTAAATACCATGGCAGTCACCAGCAGCACTCCACAAGAAAGAAATATTCGAATTATATTCATGCGCCAGTAATATTCTGAGGGGAAAAAAAAGATCAAACATGCTCATAAGAAATCTAATTTCTTCACCTTGGAAATCTTACATGTTCTATATGGATTTTGGGGAAAGAATACTGTTACATAAAGAAAATAGCATGATCTAATATCATTTTTGTCTATCAACATAACTACAATAAGTCTGAAATTCCTATCTGGCTCGGACCTCACATTTAATAAACAAAAAATAAAAACAATTTGGCTTGAAAAGGACCAAAAAAATCCACTTTGTAGCTGCTGACATGGATGAAGATGAATTTCTCACTCTTTGAGTTCACCATGCTGGCTGCTATCTTAGAAGCTGAATAAACACAACTGTAATTGCCTGAGTCTGATAGATTAACTTTAGAAAGGATGAAAACAGACTCCATAGAGCTGCCCACTGGTCTGATGTCCACTCCAACTCCATCCTTGCACAGATACATGTTGAGGCCCTTAGTGGACTCAACTCCAGGAATGGGACACTTAAGCAACACATCGTCCCCTTCATATACATGTGATTTTGAAGCAAAAATATCTACAGGCTTAAAGATGATATCTGAAATATTGTTTTGAGTTGCATCAGATGTCTTTCACAATGTAAATTCTTATGAGGCTGTGTTAGGATTAGGTGATCAACGCAGACTGTAATGTACTGAAATAAATTTGTGCAAGCCTGAGCCCGGCCCGAGCCCAAATAAAATGACAGAAATTAAGACCGAACCCGACCCGAACCACCGGGACCTGTTGGGTCGCGTCAGGTTCAGGCAAAAATCTTAATCTCTATGCTACAAATTGATTTGAATTAAATTGAATGTTGATGTTGTGTTGATATGTATGTTCAGGAAAGATGCTAAGGAAAATTGACACGGACAATGGAATACTCTTACCATAGACTGAAACATGATCAGAGTCTTCTTTTCCATGACCTATAGGGAGGGAAGACCATGGCAACATTCTAGTAAAAACACCAGTCCACTCAAAGTGGTATTACTTTAAACCATAAAAGTGTTTGTTATGATAAGCATCTTACAGTGGTACTGATTAAGACGGAATGTACACTTGTGGATTTCACAAGCCTAGCTTCTAACTTTGACAATAAATAAACACTGACCACTCACCTGACTGACTGTAGTTGACATGAATGAAGATTAATTTCTCACTCGTTGATTTCACCATGCCAGCTGCTAACTTTTGTGATGAATAAACACAGCTGTAATTGCCTGTGTCAGATAGATTAACTTTAGAAAGGATAAAGACAGCCTCCATAAAGCTGCCCACTGGTGTTATTTCCACTCCAACTCCATCCTTGCACAGATACATGTTGAGGCCCTCAGTGAATTCAGCACCAGGAATGGGACACTTAAGCAACACATCATCGCCTTCATATACATGTGATTTTGAAGCAAAAATGTCAGCAGGCTTGAAGATATTATCTGAAACAGAATTTCAGCAGATCAGATGTCTTTCACAATGTAACTTCTTAACTGAGGAGGCTGTATTAGGATTACAGGTAGATGATCAACGCAGACTGTAATGTACTGAAATAAATTTAAAAGCAGTTGTGGAAAAGGTAGCCTACTTACCAGTCTGAAAAGAGATGCCGCAAAACCACATGATTACTGTCAGAGATAGATAATGCAAAATTGTTACATTCTTTACATTATGTCACTGGGTATTTCACCTGTCATCATATTTAATGATTAATGTATGTGAAGACATCATAAGACTGATTACTTGTTTGATTCTTACCTAATGTGATGTGTAACATCTTCATACCTGCCCCTCTGTCGCTCTCTAAAGAGAGATGTTTTATGTTCAGAGAGTCAACACCTTTGTAGATGATGACAAACACCCCCAGGTCTTTCCACTCTGAGTTTCACGTTGTTCAGCTGATAGCCTATGCGTAGGGACGTGCCAACGCCCCCCCCCCCATGTTAAAAATAAATTCTTTGATTTAGATCAAAATATCATTCTAGAACCAACTTTTGAGGGGTTGAAACACACACACACACACACACACACACACACACACACACACAAATGCCTATCATATAAGTGTGCAACCATGTGTCAAAATAGAATATCTTTCATAATTGTCATTCAAATCAACATAAAGTAAAGGCATGTGTTACAATAAAATCTTTGTTCTGTGCGCGGTCGTTACAGGGAGCAAAGGAATGAAAACTAAACCTGTATTAATTAAAAGACGTTTTATTAGTAAAATTCAAAGTACAGCAATCCAAAGTGGGTTGCTGGAGAAGATGCATTTCTGCATGTTCTGTCAGCTTACTGATTCAGCAGAGCTTTTAGAGGCCATTGTGTACATTGTTGCAAACCTTGCTGATTCTCAGGGTGTCAACATTTTATTTTGTAAGAACACAGTTTCCAGAACAAATATGTATTCTTACATCTCCCTCCTTTCCCCTCATTTATGGGGTCAACACAACTGTTGATGAATTACTTAACCACTATAATCAAAGATATTACTATAAAATAAGTCCGACATCCCATTAGTCCGACATCCCATTAGTCCGAAAATTAGCCATTGAGGAGAGATCCCATTAGTCAGACATCCCATTAGTCCGAAAAAAGAAGCCCATTGTTCCGACATCCCATTAGTCCGAAAATACACATGTAGAGATGCATGAAAGGGGGCTAGTAATTAATGACCAAAATATTGACGCTACTTGTCAGTGTTGAGCTGTTCTCGCTCCTCTGTGTGTGAGTGAATGCGTGTGGGCATATTGTGTGTGTCTCCTCATTTTGAATGCTAATTTGTGATGGGTTTTGTAGTAGGAACGTTTTTAGACTGAAGCAGTTTGATGTTCATTTGCACACACACACAAAAAAAACACATCCACGGCTGATAGATAATTGTCGCAATTTAGGGAATGCGAACCTTGGTTGCCCGCCACGCACGCATCCCCTACCCCACTCTCTGCTAATGATTTTATTTAATTAACCATTGAATAAATCCAGACTGCGGTCTATTTCCTAAAAACTCCGTCTGTCATTGTTTTTGTTAGACTGACGTGACACCCTATGTGAATTCCGTTATGTTTCAAAACTCATAATTGGTAATTGGTAAATCGATCACACAGTGTTTGTCCTGGAAGAAACGGGTCCTATGTTCCCCGCCTTGTATATGACCACGGAAATTGCATGGGATATGCTTGCGAGTGCACATTTCGTAGGTAGCCTATACAACCTGCGGAGTTTCGCACCATCTCTCTGTTGCCTGCATTATGCAGAAAGCAGATTTGGATAGCCTGCTTGAGATTGGACAGTTGAATGAATAGGCTATTATATTTTATTTATTTGTTCTGTAATGTTCTAACCAACCATACTATAGTGGTCCGCAAGTAAGATATAGTGGTAAAGTTTATGTCCAATTACGCACAACTCCAAGGCCAATCTGGAGACGTCTTTTGCTCAAAATCTCTCATACTTGACTTGTCCTTTTCGTTTGGTAGCCAATCTATAGCCTAGGCTACCGCGATCAGACATGATATCCATATACTTTGATTTTGGAGAAATTAGTGCATTCAACTTTTGGGACATGGTTGTTTGTTTTTGTGCTGATAAGCGGCTACTTTCTGCAGCGGCCACCCGACGTTTCCTTATCCTTACAACTTCTCAAAGTTTAGGCTACTTGTTGTTTCCAGTAGATTTTTTTCGTTAAGATATTAACCTTGTTTGATTTATAATGTGGTGAAACTTAGGAATTAGTGCCGAATAGACCGCTGGTATTTTGTAATTGTGTTATTCACTGCTTAAACCAGCGCACTTCTGCAGCAGCCTTTTTTTCCCAGCAGTGAAGACATTAAGGACTGTCAACATGGCCATAGCTACAATAGAGGACACCTAATTTTTCGAGCCGAAAATAAGTTAAACATTCTTAATTAATCCCTTTGCGCGCGTTAGTGCCGCAAAACATATCTCCGGTTTTGCTTCATTGTCTTTCGGAAGCTTTATATGGGCATGATACCTCTTACATTCGAGGTAGCCTATTTGGTAAATCTGATCTAATTAAAACTAAACAATCAGATCTACCCATTGGTATCATTGGTAACGTACTTGCTAGAGATTGAGAGGGTTTAATTTCAGTGTAAATATCGCCAATATTTAGGCAAGGCTTTATAGTGTTAAAGGCTGAACTTGCTAGATCATCACACATTATAATATAGACCTATAATTTGCAGAGAATTGAAACCTGTGAAATGAACACAATTTTTAAAACTGTAATCTGTGGTGGGAGCACATTATTGTAGACTAAATCATTGGAGCATTTAAATCATTCACTGAAGTAAATGATATTTTTTCCAAACACTATCAGTGGCAGGTTACACTGTTGTCACAAAATCATAAATAGCCTAAAGAATTCTGTGCTAAAAAGATACAGCTGAATATTCAGCATTGCCAGAGGTGGAAAGTAACTAATTACATTTACTCAAATTACTGTAATTAAGTAGCTTTTTTGAGTAATTTGTAATTTCTAAAGTATTTTTTTAAATAGGTAATTTTACTTTTACTTGAGTATATTTTTAGGCAAGTATTGTACTTTGTACTTCACTACTTTTTTGAAACCTCCCTGATTACTGAGTAAAAAAATCATTGCGAGGAAAAAATATTTGGCTTGAACCGAAAGTTAATACAGACTATTTACTGTAGCGGAGAGCTGACCCTGCTTCTTGTAAATGTTGACAATAGCCAAGCAACCTGTGGAAGTGATTAATTCAAAAGCAAAGGAAATCCTTGGCTATGGAATGTTGTCAGCCATTAAACTGTAACGGAGGCCAGCTAGCTTGGCTAGCTTGGCGGCAGTACGTGTAAATCCTCATCACCCAATTTCATGGGCGCTTCTAACACGCTGAGTTAGAAGCTCTGGCTTTTAGCTCAGTTGGTTAGAGCGTTCCACTCCCACGCCGGGAGTTTGTAGCTTGCGGGGTGGCGGGTTCGAGGCCCGTGTGTGGTGCGGACCGCCACCGTCTACATAACCATTGCTTCAGTCTAGGTCAATTTGAGTCTAGCCAGGGTTAGGGTAGCCTCGAATAGGCCTACCATCAATATGTAAAATCTCAAAGCTAGTCGGCTACCTTATTCTAGCACTCTCAAGATGGCAAAATTAACAGCCACTACCCTTTGGTTACTGTAATGTCATTGACCAAACATTCATTCATTCATTCTTCATTCATAACAACGAGTTTGATTGTGGTTACTGAGCAGGTGGTCTATGAATTCTTGGGGTTGCTAAAGCAACCAAGCAACACCCCCAGCATTGCTTTTGTTTATGATTTTTTACATATATATCAAATAATTGAAAGTAACTAAGTAACTTGTACTTTAAGTAAATTTTAAATGAAGTAATTTTTACTTTTACTTGAGTAGATTTTTTGTTGGTTACTTTAACTTTTACTTGAGTAGAATTTAAGCAAAGTAAAGATACTTTTACTTAGTTACAATTTTTCTGTACTTTTTCCACCTCTGAGCATTGCTCAGTTATGTAGCCTATTAGGAAGGAAGGAGGAGCTGTGTCTCATTGACTTTCAGTGGGTATAATTTCTGTGTTTCCATCAGAAAAAAGTCTATCATGATGTGCTCCCACCATTGCATTTTTAAGAATTAAAAATTTCAGTAGATCTCTTATGTTGAAAAATTTTCGGCGCGCTGTGCGCGCATTTAGGACCTCGTAATTTCAAAATGCTGTATACGGCCATGACTGTCAATGCTTTACTTAATCCCTGTGTGTGTGTGCTTTTGCTGTGTGTCAGACTCTTCAGTCAAGTTGACTGCAAACATACAATTGTCATTAGGCTGATTGCCACTGTCTTCTCAAGCAGCTACTGTTACATACAAGACTTAAGTATCTCAATTAAATCATTTAAATCAATTAAATCGCACTGGGCTCCGCACTGCGCCTCTGTTCAAAGAACTTCAGTTCGCGACACCCCCTCTCCTTCCCTCATCACAAAGTGTGGGCACGGAGCAGCAACAACCTGCGCCTTGCCGTGCGGCTGCATGGAAGCAACTGGGAACATAGGACCTGGGGAACATAGGGATGACCCCGTACTCAGTGCTGTGGCAAGGAGTGTTTGGATATGTTTACTGAGTTTGAAACTAAAAACAATGTAGACTACTGAGAAAACGTATTTTCACGAGAAAACGTATTTTCCTTCGCAGACTGCAGGGTGGACTCATTCACCAGATTTGGTGAGATGTATTGTTTTTCTGTGTTTTCATATTGCTTGACCTAGCAGAAAGACAGCAATCCCATTTTTCCTTTTTTTCTGTGGATTATATTTTTGGTTTGCTATATCGCAGACAAAGTTTTGTCGGCAGCGGCCCTCTAGCTTTCCTGGATTGGATTATTGACTCTCGTGTGGTCCTGGCAAAATACAGGACATCTTTCGTTTAGTTTGGACTTTTAGGTTTATTTTCAGGACTGAATGAAAGGGGAATTGCAATGCCTGGGATTGTTTGGGACATTTAATTGTGTGTGAATAGCGCCGCTGTGCGCGACCTGGGTTATTGTTTCATGTGTATCCTCCTTTACTGTTAAACCGAAGAAAGGGACATCGTTTCATAGCCTGTAATTAAGAGACACACTCAGATTTGTAGCCTACCTTGTACTTTATTCTCAGAATTATCTGTTTATTGCATTCATATTTAGTCATTCAAAAGAACCCCTTGATTGTTACAACAGGCCAGCACATTTCCACCTGTCTTTAGACACACGATGCTACAAAAAGACGTCTCCTTTGTTCCACGAATTTTGCGTCTTTCATTACAAGTCATCCATCCATCTCTACTGTGTATGGTCGGACTAATGGGACTTCGGACCAATGGGCCTGTTTTTTTCGGACTAATGGTATGTCTGACTAATGGTATCTCTATTCAATGGTTCATTTTCGGACTAATGAGATGTCGGACTAATGGTATATCGGAACAATGGTCCGTCCCCATTCTCATAATTAGCCAAATAGATTAATAAATATTCCTCACTATTCTACTTAGAAGCTCCACCAGGCGCCGCACATCACACCCACTCGCCTGGTCTCTCAAATCAAAAATCAACCATAAGAAAGTTGCCTCACATCCAAAAATTATTAGGACCTTATTAGTTTAAATCTTGGGAAATTTAGGTTAACTCTTTCAGTTTACATGGATGTAAGGTCAAGCAAATCTTTACCTCCAAATGCCAATCCAGGCCTTCCAAATAGGCCTGATGTGACCCCCAAAGGTCAACAACAGTTTTCTATTGATACTTACAATATAATTGTTTGATTAGCCTAGTTTGGTTTCAAGCATCTGCTTATTATAACACTCAAATCAAATTCAGTCAAATCCACATTCTTGGGGCCTAAGGGTGCAATATCCATCCATGGCCATGGTAGTCCAGGTATTTCTGCCTGTAATTTTTCAAATTTGGGGATATTTCGTGTCTTTATTTGGGTCCTAGGGGAAATAATATTGTCTGTTGTTGATTAATATTGTCCGAATATTGCCACTAATATTAGGTCGGGTATTCACTTTCACTTGTTCGTCCTCATCTGTACTGTCACAATCACTGCATGCACTCTCATGCCAACTGTCCCAACTTTTCATATTCCTTCTCATGTCTGCTTGCTTTTTCTCGAATGAAAAAGGAAAAATACCCACACACTGTTACTGCTGCTCCCAGTGAGTTTATTTCACAACGTTTCGGCCCAGGTTGCTTGCTTTTTCTCAACATTACACAAACTCTTGCTTTCTTCTGCTACTTTCCTCAACCCATCTTTTACTACTTTATTCACCCTTCTTGTTTACTTGCCTCACATCTTTCTCCCAATAACACTCTGTCAGTATACCCACCCCATGAGTTCCATATCCTCCAATTCACTTAACAGCTTGCTCAAATTAAATGTGGCTCCTCTACTTTAATCCTTACTGGTCACTTCCAAGTGTCCAGCCCCCCCCCCCCCCCTTCACGTTCACGCTCTTTCCCTGATTGTTCTGTTTTAACACTAGATGGCACCCAACTAGAGAGAGTGTCCACATATAAATATCTTGGGATATGGCTTGATGATAAATTGTCATATGAAGTTCATATAGAGAGTTTATTGAAAAAGCTGTGTCCTAAATTGGGCTTTTTTTTACCGTTTTTTTACCGTTTACTGCTAGGAAACGTTTAGTACTGAACACTTTCCTGTCTGTCTTAGATTATGGTGATATAATTTACATGCATGCACCCTCAACCTATCTGAAAAAACTTGATGTTGTAAATCATTCTGAATTAAGGTTTGTAACTGGTGCTGCTGCAAGAACACATCACTGCACCCTATATGACATAGTGAAATTGACATCACTAGAACTCAGAAGGAAATCTCACTTCTTAATTTTTATTTTAAACTCTTTAATCTAGATACTACCTCAATACATATGCAATTTACTGACACTACGCACCTCCACTTACAGTACACGCTCATCAGCAGATTTACTTCTCCAAACTCCTCAACACTGGGCCAAACTGCCTTCCATGCATTTGCACCACATCAGTGGAATACATTGCAAAATATCTTACATCTGGGTTCCTTGCCCTCTTTAACGGTTTTTAAAAATCTTCTAAATTCTGCTCTGACACAGCAGTGCCACTGTTTTACTTAAGCTTCATGACTACATACCCTGTACCTTTGCTTGTTTTATGTTGTCTCTGTATGTATGTCTATGTTGCAACCTTTTTTTAACTTATTCTGCTGCCACCTTGGCCAGGACGCCCTGGAAGAAGAGATATTGTATCTCAATGGGTCTTTTCTGGTTAAATAAAGGATAAATAAATAAATCGAACCGTACTCTAAAAAAACGATTCACTAATTGTATTTTATCCCTCTTGACTTGCCGTTGTCGCATTGCTTGCTCCTGTATTTATCTCGAGTAGAGAGGGAGTTTTCTCTACCCTCTGATCACGATGTAAACATACTGCAGAGACATGTCAAACATACAGACAAACGTCTGTTCTTCACAACGTGATAAGAGTTTAACGAGTAGGCTAGATACCTAGGATAACGTGACAGAATTGCTAATCGGCGCTTTCGTATGCAACTGTCATGCAATTAATAGCGCAGTATTTTGACAGAAAACTGCAGCATAATCGCCGTGTGTATGATGTGCATAGGCTACAACAAAAGTTTCGCTTCTGCTCCTTGTGTGCAGCGCTCGCATAACCGGGTGGGTGGTCCTAAAACTGTTGGATTTGGTGTGATTGGTTGGTAGGCTCGTGTTGAGTGTCATGTTCAGATCAGATCCAGTCAGAATCCTGGAAAATAATTTTAGTGGAACGTGGATTTTTGTTACATCCATAACGTAACTTTAGTAGAATATTTTCAGATCAAATTGAATAGACTAGCATAAAAATACCATGCTTGCCTTGTTCTGTCACATCTATAATCCTAAAAATGCTCAAAAGAACTGTTATTATGAATAGAAAATGCATACCAGCCCCCATTGTCTTTATCATAATTATGAAAGAGGCAATGGATAGCCTGATGAAAATACACAGCCAAGTGCCACTACATCCCCCATAATCCAAAGCGCTCAAAAGAGGTCTGAGACCTCCAGAAGAACTATATGTGAACAGAAAGAAAACTGAGGCCTCATTAGAGCTGAAGCAGACCAGAAAGAGGTCAAGTCCTCTTTGATAATACAAACAGAACTGAGTTCTTTTTGTTTGGGTACCTTTTTTAGTCCACTTTAAGAGGACTGAGTTCGGTTCACTTGAAAGGGACCAAGTGTGAAAACACCCTTTGTCTCCGACTAGTTTCGGTCTCATCATAGTCAGGTGTTAGATTGAGTGGGTTATCAAACCCTAGGCAGCTCTTCGACCTTGGATGTTTCTACATTATTATCAGACCCCATAGTTCTGTTAAAATCCCTCTTTAGATTCTCATGCAGCTTTTTTGCTTTTATTTGAATTTCAGTGTGCTAATTCATCCACTCTCTGTAGTCTGTTCGTGTTGAATCGTCATTAGGCCTTTTTTTTTTTTTTTACGATCCTCTATATCTGTCCTTTTGTTCAGAGTATCAAGTTTTTTAGCTAATTTCCGACTCATATCAGTCAAATGCTCTAATGCATTTGTTTGTTCTTCGCCTACAAACTATTTTGTGTGGGGAGGAATTAATATCTCCCAATCTATAAGATGATTTTTTTGTGTGTATGTTTTTCAAGCCCTCAAATTGGTTCTACAATAATATTTTAATCTAAATCAAAGAATTTAGGGGAAAAAAAAACAAAAAAAACGTCCCTACGCATAGGCTATCAGCTGAACAACGTGAAACTCAGAGTGGAAAGACCTGGGGGTGTTTGTCATCATCTACAAAGGTGTTGACTGTCTGAACATAAAAGATCTCTCTTTAGAGAGCGATAAAGGGACAGGTATGAAGCTGTTACACATCACATTAGGTAAGAATTACACTAGTAATCAGTCTTATGATGTCTTTACATACATTCATCATTAAATACCCAGTGACATAATGTAAAGAATGTAACCATTTTTATTCTATCTCTGACAGTAATCATGTGGTTTTGCGGAATCTCTTTTCAGACTGGTAAGTATCTTTGCCACAACTGCTTTTAAATTTATTTCAGTACATTACAGTCTGCGTTGAACATCTACCTGTAATCCTAATACAGCCTCCTCAGTTAAGAATTTACATTGTGAAAGACATCTGATCTGATGTAATTCTGTTTCAGATAATATCTTCAAGCCCGCAGACATTTTTGCTTCAAAATCACATGTATATGAAGGGGAAGATGTGTTGCTTAAGTGTCCCATTCCTGGTGCTGAATTCACTAAGGACCTCAACATGTATCTGTGCAAGGATGGAGTTGGAGTGGAAATAAGACCAGTGGGCAGCTCTATGGAGGCTGTCTTTATCCTTTCTAAAGTTAATCTATCTGACACAGGCAATTACAGCTGTGTTTATTCATCACAAAAGTTAGCAGCTGGCATGGTGAAATCAACGAGTGAGAAATTAATCTTCATTCATGTCAACTACAGTCAGTCAGGTGAGTGGTCAGTGTTTATTTATTGTCAAAGTTAGAAGCTAGGCTTGTGAAATCCACAAGTGTACATTCCGTCTTAATCAGTACCACTGTAAGATGCTTATCATAACAAACACTTTTATGGTTTAAAGTAATACCACTTTGAGTGGACTGGTGTTTTTACTAGAATGTTGCCATGGTCTTCCCTCCCTATAGGTCATGGAAAAGAAGACTCTGATCATGTTTCAGTCTATGGTAAGAGTATTCCATTGTCCGTGTCAATTTTCCTTAGCATCTTTCCTGAACATACATATCAACACAACATCAACATTCAATTTAATTCAAATCAATTTGTAGCATAGAGTTTAAGATTTTTGCCCGAACCTGACGCGACCCAACAGGTCCCGGTGGTTCGGGTCGGGTTCGGTCTTAATTTCTGTCATTTTATTTGGGCTTGGGCCGGGCTCAGGCTTGCCCGGTAAATGACTGCTCAGGTGCGCAAGATAGATCGCGATAGATAGAATTTATTTTAATTTGTCAAGAAAGACTTATATGTTCCAAGTGGACTAAAGCCTACAATCAATAAATTCTGTTAAAAAATGTATGAACAACTCATTCTTGAAAGAGAGCTGTGTGCGTGCAGTGGAATTTGTCAGCCCGTAAACGGGTTCAGGCTTTGAAAAACGCAAGTTCATTCGGGCTCAAACGAGTTTGGGCAGAATCTTGTCAGGCTCGGGCCGGGGCGGGCATAACTTTTAAGGCCTGATTAAAGCTCTATTGTAGCGCACCAAATTCAAAACATTTGCTTCATGGCACTATAAAGACAGTATGAAGAGCGCCCTTGAGTAACATGGGCAAGGAAAAATTCCCTTCTATTAGTAATACATTAGGAAGAAATCTAATCATCTTGAGAAAGTACATATAACTTTAGATTAAAACAAACAATACTACCTGGCTCATCATGAAATATTCCTGGGTTAATGCAATTCTACCGGGCTGTATTATATTGGCTTGGCTTGACTTGTTTGTGAAATAGGAATACCCTGTGTCTGTTCTTTCCTGGTCTATGTGCAATTAATCCGACTCTGACTACGTATACTGTTATGGTCCTTGTTTTGTAGAGATTAATTAATTAATTAATTCATGTTAACACATTTTTAACTTCACAGAGCCAAACCAGAGTGTTCTTTTAGGAGGAATTGTGACTGCAATCTTCTTACTGATCCTAGCAGTAGTGGTTGCATATCAGCATCGAGCTCTCCTAAAATACTGTAAGTACAATAACAATTAGACAGACTTTTTCATAAGCTGATCAGTCTGAAGTCTGAAGAGTTGATACATTAAGTCTTTGATACTGTGTCTTGATACAGTGAAGTTCTTCCTGGAATGGTTTATGAAAGCCATCAGAGGAAGTTTGAAATAGTTTGGGAAAAAAATAATAAGTTGAAGAGTTCACATATGCAATAAATCTGTTAGTTTAATGTAATATAATTAACACTTTTTGGTCAAGTGAGTTATTGTCATTTTAACCATATACACTCTACACAGTGAGATGAAATGCCTTGGATCAAGTGGTGTTAGCTTGAAGGGCCGGCGCTCACACCTGGAACGATAACTATAACGAAAAAACGTCATATACAACAATATTGTTGGGGATCACTTTCAGAGCCATTTTTAGAACTAGAAAAGGCTTTTTAGCCAATCAGAAGGCATGGAATTGTATTAATTAATTCGCATGAAGATAGACCTACATTATTGGTTGTCAGTGTGGACGTAAAAGTTGTTATACAGTAACAGTTATACAGTATCGTTCCAGGTGTGAACGGCATTTATTTAAAAAGACATTCAATACCAGGCTACATATTCAATGCATGCATGAGATAAACATAAAGGTACATAAGGCTACAGGGCATTATAGGACAGAAAACAAACAGGACAGACAACACTAGGAATAGTGTTATATTACAATAGTGGCTAATTTAAGAGGAAGTACTGAATTAGAGGTAGAATGTATAAATTAGAATTTGGCAGCAGAGAAAAAAGATTTGCTGGAGTGCATTCCAATTCAGTTATAGAGGCCTTGCATCATGCCCTGTATTCTGACTGATTCTGTGAAGGACGATGCGGGCAGTTATGGTGTTGTACAGTAGTGAGTCAGATGGATGTGTTGGATCCCTCACAATGCTTGTGGTTTTGCACCGCTGCAGACAGCGATTGTTGTAGATGTCAGAGAGAGAGAGAGAGAGAGAGAGAGAGAGAGAGAGAGAGAGAGGCCCCAGTGATCATTTGAGCTGTCCTCACAACCCACTGCAGGGCCTTATGTTCTGCATCAGAGCAGTTTCCATACCACATTATGATAGCACTGCTGGATGCTCTCAGTGGTCCCTCTGTAGAAAGTAGTCAGGAAGATGGGGGAGGGGAAGTAGGCTTTCCACAGGAAGTAGAGATGTAGAGGAAGAAGAGAAGTTGCTAGGCTTTCCTGGTTATGTTTGTGGTACCTGGTGACATGATTACAGGAAAGGAAAGTTTTTGTTTTATTATTATTTTTTTTTTAAATTAGGACATATGTATTAGAATTTAGTAAAGTGGCAGTCGATTAATTATTAAATCCATGTCAAAATGTATGACAAAATAATATTTGTGGAAGATTAACCTTGTTGAAATCTTTTGCAGCGTTTTGTTCAAAGAGTGAACGACAGACACAAGGGTATGAAGCTTTACATGTAAAAACAATTTACAAATAAAACATTTAATACCAATTTTATTAAATATTTAATGGAGTTGAGTTATATTCCACAAAAAGTGATCTTCTGTTACACACATAAAATAGGCCTAGGCAATTTTACAGAGAAAAGTGATTGCATTTAATCATAGTATTTAAATGGCAGAATACACAAAACAAAGCACACTATGCTATCAAATGTCGCATCCATCATCATTAATCACATGGGGCATTTCTACATCTTTTTGTAGTGGGGCTGAGATTGACAGAACAGGTAAGTTTCATATTTCTTGCTGTGCTGATTGTGCTGTGTTGACGTTGAGTTTTGTTGTAAGTGGTTTGTGCTTTTTCTCCAAACCTCCAACAGTGGGTGGAACTGGACAACTAAGTCAAAAGTAAGTCTCTCCCTCTCTCTCTGTGTGTGTGTGTGTGTGTGTTTGTGTGTGAAAGAGAGACGGGGTGGGATTAATTTGATAACATAGAAAAAATCGCCTTGATAGTTTAAAAATATAAATAAAAACATCTCTACTGTTCAACATCTGCTTAACAAAATGCATGGATAAACTCTCATTTGTATTTGACAGTGTGGGAGTTTATGAAGAAATAAGAGAATATGCCACAATACCACACCCCAAAGGTACAGTAAGTCATTACTTGCAGTTCATAATTAATGTGTCAGGAATTGTCTGTATTTTTTCTTCAGTCTGTACCTAACTGCAATCCCTGTCTAGGTCAAAACAGAGCTGCAGTTAACAGGTACATTAACTATGGAGTTACTCAGCCCCATTTCATTGAAATCACAGTTTGAAGTAAACTTTATTATAACATATAGTGTAAAAGAGGATATACCCTAATTGTGTCTTTCTTTGCAGTATTGCCAAAGATGTTGTTTACAGCTTGGTACAAAGACATGGTAAGAAGATCTGTCACATTTACCTTTCAGATTGATGCAACCTACAGTCAACATTCTCTCTCTTACTAGAAAGGTCTCTGTATGTTGATGCATTTGTGGGCAAATAAACTTGACAAATAGATGAGAGTAGAAAACCACACAAGATAAGCTGGAACATATCTGCGCGCACTCATTATACCACAGAGGTAACAACTGGTCAGCCCTGATGCCAAAACTGTCTCCGTTCTGATATGGGTGACATCACACTGAACACTATGTGCAGCGCTGTTTCCCCTCTCAACCCTCCATTTTGCTATAGTCATAAATAGAGATGTGTATATGCTAGACAGACGTGGCTACACAGGCCTTATTGGCTGTGGTCTACCGGAATAGATATGAGACTCAGTGGGTGTTTGAGTTGAGCTCAACAGTTATTCTGCTGTGCATCATGTTGCAGCATGTAGACCTAATATGTGAGATGAGGGCTCTTATCAGCTTGCACGGTGTACATTTTAGTAGAATAGTTACACACCTTCTTGTCACAGTCACAGTCAAAAGAAACTTCTAGGAACATGACAGTAGCAACTGTCATTGAATGAA
>JAODXP020001326.1:0-23072 GCA_027497455.2 Sardinella longiceps | reverse complement strand
CTTTAATGAGATGTGTGTCATCTATAGGCACACACACATTCTGATTTAAACAGATTGTCATCTATAGGCACACACATACTGCTTTAGATAGATGTGTGTGGGCACACACATACACTGTGGCACACACACACACACACACACACACACACACACACACTGCTTTGGTGAGATGTGCGTCATCCATAGGCTCACTGCACACACTCGGCGGAGTCTTCCTCCCATATTCTGGGATTATATGAGAGTAAGAGAGAGCAGGCAGGCTCATTTCAACCAAAAATGTGGCCCGCAGCACCATCTGAATCTTCAGTTATTTTCCATAAACGCGCTTACAGACCACACATACATTAGGCATACAAGCACTCATACTACAGTGTATGAAGTTTATTGAGATGCATTAAAGAAAGCAGAAGGCTAAAGAAGACTGTTTTGTGATGTTCTATAAGCCCCCTTTCAACACATGGATTTTATGTTGTTTGCAGGGTTGGCCCTTGGCTTGGTATGCTTAACAAAACCTGGCCCTTGAGGAAATATAGTTGGGGACCACTGTTGCACTGCTATCCCACAGAATGAGAGGATCTTCCCAGTCAGTAGTAGGTGGCAGGACAGGTGTTGTCCCAGATCCGGTACAGGTCTGGCTCACAGTCAGTATATGGACAAGATGTGGGACAGGCATTGGACTGCAATCTGAACCTTAATTTAAAGCCACACTGTGTGTGTTGGTGTGTGTGTGTGTGTGTATGTGTGTGTGTGTGTGTGTGTGTATTACTGTACTTCATTAGAGTAAAAGTGGACATGTATCGAAATAAAATGTATCTATGACTTCATTCAAAGCATTACTGTAACTACAGTTGTATCAACAACAGTCATTGTTAAAAATAAGTATAGAGGGCAAGGGAGAAAAAAAAGAGTAAAAGAAAGGGAGTGAGAGAGAGAAAGAGAGATGTACAGACGTAGGTACACTCGTACAGACGCACACACACGTGATGTATGTCGTTGTTTTTGTTGTTACAATACTGTTACTTTGGCTTTGGCAATACTGTATAAAATTACGCCATTACGGTCATAAAGCATCTGTAATCTGTAATCTTACAGTAAGTACTTGTAGTACATGCCATAGGCATGATCAGAGTCTGGATGGTCCATTATGTCCTCCCACACCATCAGTGGGATGGGATAGTCCCCTTTAAATTACATGAGTCATGCTATTACACAACCGCTCTTACCCTGAGGAACGAACACACACACACACACACACACACACACACACACACGTGCGCGCACACATACACTCACACACATACACAAACACAAACACAGAGAGACACACATACACACGCTCATACACACACACATACTGTACACTCACACACACACACACACATGCTTAATGAACCGCTCCCTGTTGCCCATCCGATCAAGAGGCCGCCAGGAAACTGTCTTGATTAGAATGACTGCTTCAATCAGAACCTCACTTTTATCCCTTTCTGTGTTCTTTCTTCCACATTTTCTGTCACACATCTCTGTCACACCATCCCATCTTTTTTTTTTAAATAATCTTTTATTTGCTATTTCCTTTTATCTCTCTCTCTCTCTTGCTCCCTTTCAGATAATTTACCTGCTTTTTTTTTGTTTTTTTTTGTATTTCTCTTCTGTCTTTGCTTATCAGCAAACCCATTTCATGTATAATTCTCTACAAATCAAAAATCGTAATAACTCTCTCTTGTACTCTCCATCTCTCATTCCCTCTATTTACCCATCTCCATGGCTGTGTGTGCTACTTGCCATTGTCCGTTGCAGTGGTAGTTTTGAAGTTTCTGCCTGTGGCAGGGCTGTAGTATTGGCCCTGTAGATAGGTGGAGGTCAATAAGGGCTGTAGTATTGGCCCTGTACACATTCAATGGAGATCAATGGGCTGTAGTATTGGCCCTGTACAAATATGGAGGACATTAAATGCTGTAGACAGTACAGTAATATGGAGGTAAACGTGGGCTGTGTAAGTAGATAAGGGGACTGTAGTAGTGACCCTGTAACATTACAGTATGGACATTAATATGGAGGTAAATGAGGGCTATAGACATTAATATGGAGGTAAATAAGAGCTGTAGATATTAAAGTGAGGTAAATAAGGAGAATGTAGTAGTATATGGAGGTACATAAGGGCATTAAAGTGAGGTAAATAAAGATAATGTAGTAGTATAAGGAGGTAAATAAGGGCTGTAAGCATTAAAGTGAGGTAAATAAGGAGAATGTAGTAGTATATGGAGGTAAATAAGAGCTGTAGATATTAAAGTGAGGTAAATAAAGAGAATGTAGTAGTATATGGAGGTAAATAAGAGCTGTAGATATTAAAGTGAGGTAAATAAAGAGAGTGTAGTAGTATATGGAGGTAAATAAGAGCTGTAGATATTAAAGTGAGGTAAATAAAGAGAGTGTAGTAGTATATGGAGGTAAATAAGAGCTGTAGACATTACAGTGAGGTAAATAAGGAGAATGTAGTAGTATATGGAGGTAAATAAGGGCTGTAGATATTAAAGTGAGGTAAATAAAGAGAGTGTAGTAGTATATGGAGGTAAATAAGGGGGCTGTAGTAGTGGCCCTGTAGACATTAATCATGCTGTCTGGAGACGGTGACATCAGAGGCCTGCAGGGTAAACACAGGACTCTGTCCAACAGCCACCCTCTAGTAGCCTACGCCACGCTACGCTTCCTGTCCGGGATAAACAGGTAATCAGTCCCTCGTGTGTGTGTGTGTGTGTGTGTCTGTGTGTGTGTGTGTGTGTGTGTATATATGTGTGTGTGTGTGTGTGTGTGTGTGTGTGTGTGTGTGTGTGTGTGTGACCTCATCATCCTCCATTAGGAAGTTCTCAGGTATGGCACAGCTTAGCCAAGAACTGACACACAAGCACACACACACACACACACACAGACACACACAGTAAAAGGTGGATAATGTTTAACTTTTTTCAAAGGCTTCTTTGCATTAGCACTCCATAGGAACTATTACACACACACACACACACACACACACACACACACACACACACACACGCACAAACAAACACGGATACAGGTGCAAAAACCTATACATAGACATATAGAGACACATTCAACTCACGTACTCATACACATATACACATGCATTTACACTCAATCACAATCACACACACACACACACAGACAGGTTAGATGTCTGGGTGTTGTTAGTTTGACTGGGTGAAGTCCACAGTGAACAAAGGCTGCTTAGTTTCTCCCTTTTCCAGTCACCTCCAGCGCCTCCTTCCCTCCCTCCCGGCCCCAGTCTGGTGAGCTCTTAGAGGCTTAGCCATGGGACGGAGGAAGAGGAGGTGGAAGAGGTGGAGGAGGAGGAGGAAGAGGAGGAAGTGACTTAGTTTCTGGCAGCTCCAGGGAGGAAGATTTAAGGGGTGACCAGTGCACAGACTGCCCCACCAAACCCTCCACAGATTCCCCTTGAGGAAAGGTCCGGTTGGCCCAGGAACAAGGATTTTGGTGGATCAGAGTAGGGGTTGCCTTATACTTTCCAGACACGCAAATACAAACACACACACACACACACACACACACACACACACACACACACACACACGCTCACGCCCATGTGTAGTACACACACACACACACAAACACACACACACTTATATCAGGTGAATTTGAAACCAAAACATGCAAAAGCCCCGAAACTCACTGAAAGGTAGCATCTTGTTCAGGTCATCATTTACTGTAAGAGACTTCCCAATGCATCGTCTGTAAACTGCATCACATTAGTAGACCGACACATTAAAGGTAATATTCCAACATGTATTGGGCTGTAAACTGTACATAGCGTGGATGCTTACCCAACAGTCTATCACTGATCTGATAGGTCTGATTGAGTATGCTACTTTTAAATTAAATAAAGCATTTGATGACTTTTCATGTCTGACTTCATTATCTTTTCTCTGAAGTCTCTGAACTGTAAGATGCCATGCATTGACCTACTTGGAGTCGAATTCATTATACTGTATATGTCACAGCAGCAAAGACAGAGATCATGTTTTTTTATGGGAAGAACATGAACTTGAAATTCATAAAGTCCAAGAATATGTGACTCAGAGATGTGTGTTGCCCCCTGCCATACTAAGAAAACAAAGTTACAGCAGGTCCTAAATCTCTCACCAAGAGAACTGAATTGCTTGGATGTGTTGACCTACTTCAATAAACTTATCAACTTTTCGCTGATCATTAATGAAGGTCATTCTAAGTTAGTATCTAATACAAAAACTGCAATGCAACTGCAACTGAATGCAACTGCACCTTTTGATGGCTGTAAAACAATTGATCTTTTGGAGCTGTAATGCACAACAAGGAAGCATGGACAGGGGTCACGGTTTTCGGGAAGGATATGAACTTGAATTCAATAAATAACGGGAATATGTCTCGTATCTCATCTCTCTCCATATCCAAATCCATACAAACAGTTCTGGGAGGTTGTAAAGCATATGGACTATGAACTCAATTCCCTAGCCTGAACAAATAAAAAGAGAGAAAATCTTTTTCTATTGTCATTTTTAAAATCGTTCTTACCAGCTCTGCAGCTCAAGAACTGTTTGCAAGGTAAGTACAACAGGTTAGTCCTAGCAGATAAGATCTTCATGGGTTATCAAGTGTCTTAGCACTGTAGCTTAGCTGCTCCAATGCAGTTCATCTTATTCTTTGCCCTTTAAAGAGGATAGCTCCGGGGTGATTTCAAGCATAGCCATGTTGAACTAGCCTGCTAAATGCACTAGTTAGCGTGTGGAACAAAATACTTTGGAACAGCATAGCCCAAAGTTGAACGCAGAAGCGAACAAGCCCTTTACACTAAATCAATGGAAACTCAGATTATTTGAAACCGAAAGTAAGTTTCGAGGTACCGGTGAATGTAAAGTGCTTGTTCGCCATTGCGTTCACGTTCAGTGTATGCTGTTAGAAATCCTGTTATTCCATGCAAAATGTAGTGCTGTTAGAAGGCTTGTGCAACAGGGCTATGCTTAAACTTATTCCGAAGCTATCCTTTAAAGGTCAATTTGTGTGAAGTGGGATAAAAAGTGGGTTGGGTTTGACTGGGAATTTGACCAGCTTGTGTGCAGTTTTGGCCTTTCAGACACACAAATTGCACACTCTTTATAAACAAATCTATTTGAATATGTGTGTCTGTGCAGCACAATGGTCAACAGAGTCAGCTTCTATCTCCTGTCTGCTCTCCTCATTGGCTGTGCTGGAGCTGAAGTCACAGGTAGGTAGAGTAACAATTAGTAGGCCTATGTGTAGTTTTATGTTATTCTCTACTTTAATGTTGACCCCTATTCCTCATTCTGTGGATTTGTTCATTTGGTTCATACACAGAGAACTCAGATCATGGCACTGGAATGCATCCTCTTGGTAAATATGATTTCCCAGACATTTTCTGAACTTCTGAACTGTATATTGTTTTCTTTGAATGTTTTTTTTTCTTTTGTGTGTTGTGCTTGTGCATGTTTATTCCATTTATTGTTGATTGTATTTTTTTCACATCTGTATTGGAACTGTTTATAACTGTGTGTGTGTGTGTGTGTGTGTGTGTGTGTGTGTGTGTGTGTGTGTGTGTGTGTGTGCGTGTACAAAGGAAATTATACTTAGTATATTTCCTATCCTATACAGTAAACAACATTACAGAGAACAGTGTGCAGAAGTGTGGTTGGGGCTGGTTTCGTTATGGCACCAGATGTTTCAAATTTGTTTCTGATACAAGAACTTGGGCTGAATCTGAGGTACAGTATGTACTTTTACAGTCATAACAAAGCTGTCCATAAAATTTTAAAGGTGAAATCTGGTGTGAATCAATCAATAGCACTGATGTTCGTCATCACTGAGTGCTGTTGGGAGGGAAAAGAGTAAGAAAATCTAATGTAACATAGATCCAATAATGAACTTGCAAGTAACATCACCTGAATGTGATTTACTATCTTGTCTTTATTGAATCAAATTTCCTTGCTCTCTTTCCAACAGACAGCACTCAATGACCATAAACAATAGTGCTATGGGCTGTATATAACTAGATTTCCCCTTTAACATGTCTTCTAACATGTACCCATTCTTACATCATCATGCAAAGTACCATTGCCTTTTGACTTGTTGACAATTTTACGACTATCTCTGGTATTACAGTATTATAACCTCTAGACAAAAAGTTTTCAGATTTAGTTTCATTTGTGCATCAAAGTATTTAGGAATGTTGATTACCCTGTGAACCATTGAGTAAAAGGTTGTCAACAATAAAACTGTGGACACTTTGTTATTGTCCAGCGTTACTGTGTGATGATGGGAGCCAACCTGGCCTCTGTGCACAGCAGTGAAGAGTACTACTTCATCCAGGAACTGATCCGCAGATTCACTCAAAATACTCCATATGCTTGGATTGGTGCATGTGACGCAGCTCAGGTACACAAACTACAAATAATCATAATACTGCTCTTTTTTAGTGATACTTGCATTCATATGCTATTTATCTGACTTGAAATGTGTTGATCAATGTCTTGCCAGGCAGTCACAAAATATATAAATATTACCCCTGTGGGTTTTTATGTATATATATATATGGGCAATTCCAGCGTTATGGACGTGACATTTTCATGCATTATTGATGAACAAATTGCCACATAACCTCCGCAAAACTAGCAGTATTTCACAATTTTGTTCATATTCTTATGCAAACTCCATGGCTGAATATAGACAAACACAAAAAATTTATATCATGATTTACATTATAAGAATATGAGCCATTCAATTTGTGTTATGGACGTGACGAAAAACGGACAAACTTTTGAGAGAGCGTAGTTTTTGCTGTGAAGTGTGTGAAATTTTTAGAGAAATGTAAATATTACTGCATTCATACCAATCAGGACACCTAAGTAAAGACAGAGAAAGACTTAATTTCAAATGTAAATGTAAAATGGTTTTCATTGGAAGAAATGGCGTTATGGATGTGACGTTATGGACGTGACATCTGGAAAAACCCTCCAAAACGATACAAAACAATTGTGAACGGTGGATTTTAACCTGTAACGACAGAAATAGTAATACAACAATAAAAAATAACTGATAGCATTGCAGCTTTGTGTGTGTTATCACCCACTTATGCCCATTATAAGCCCCTCCATAGACTTACATTATAGCTGAATAGGGTAAAAATTTTAACAAACAGATATCCTTTCGAAACTTGCTCAGTTGAATATTTACATTGAGACGATACTTTTTTGTATTGGAAATTTTCTGAAAGAATTTGTGAGAGTGTACTGTATATGTTGTACCTGTATATTTTCAAGGCTGTAGAAATTAGGGAATTTCCCTCTGTATCTATCTATCTATCTTGAATTATCTCAACACAGGAGCAAATGTGTGTTCATGTTCATATTTGGTCTGATTTCTTTTAGGAGGGCTTGTGGCTGTGGAGTGACGGGTCCAGGTTTGACTACAGTCACTGGGATCCAAATAATCCAAATAACTATGCGGCACGTGAGCACTGCGCACATATTAATTACGGAGGTACAGTCATTGACTAACTACTAACTAACATTCATCTGGAACGGGTCATGCATATATATATATATATGTGACCCTGCACGTCAAAACCAGTCGCTTGGCACATTTTTTCAAAATTATGTTATTGCATTCACATGAAAGACGAGAAAATAAGCTTTCAAACGACACCAATGTCGACAATATTGGCTAACAAATGACAGAGATATGGGCGTTCAAAGTGTTACAATGTTACAAGTCAGAAAAAAAAGAATGCTGAGAAAAACCACGATGAAGTTCATTAGCAATGTGACAAGGGGATGGCTAGCTTCTGATGAACCACTTCGTTCTGCTGCCTACTACTACCAGTCTAACTTAAGAGTTAACTGATATCGACTGATCTAACATGCAGTCATGACAGAAATACATCTAATTATGGACTTTACATGAAAAATGGATATAACATGGATATAACTTGAACTGTAACACAAGGTAAGAGCCAGTGTTTTGGTATTTTGAGTAGGCTATGCAACGATGCTAACTTTAAGATATGTGTAGATGCAGATGTCAGTAAGGGATTTATGGTTGCCATGTCTCCTATCTGAGTGATATCCTTGAAGAAGAGCAATCAGCAGACAGTTAATATTTGGCTTGTACCGATTTTAGCAGTACTAAACACTCAACAACTTTTTACGGACAAGCTGAGCCAAAGATAGGCTACTTTATCCCCGTCTCCGACTAGCTATCTTCAAGCTCAGTCAGCAACTCGACGTTAGCTCCATCTAGAGGATGTTTATGGGTCCAAACGGCTTGCAAGTTAAAAATGTTGTTTCAAAATATTGGAAAGGCCCTTGACATTCATATAAATCATTAATATGACATTCATATTAATATTTTTTTCCTTCTAATCTATGACGAATGCTCACCTGCCATGCTGGTGGTAGTCTACTATAAAGCCTTAGCATTAGAAATCTTTGATATGACAGCTAACTTAGTACAATGCTAAATGAATACATGCCTCTTAACAAACAAGTTTTTAACCCATTTAAGGTTTGAATTTTGGCACAATTGAATTAGAATCTGAAAGTGTAGGCTTTATACTGTCAAATTATGCTAAAATGTGAAATTCGACTTTTTTGGTGCAAGCATTCCATTTTTAGAATTTTTTCAGAAACGAAGCTTGTGCGAAGCGACTGATTTTGACGTGCAAGGTCACATATATATATATATATATATTTTTTTTTTTCCCTTACTGTACCTCTTTGAGAGTATGCCACATTGTCAATATGGGTCAAATATTTGACAAGTATTTTATTCAAGCTTCAACTTGGACTCTCTCAAAAAGCATTTAAAAGCCAAATATTTTTCTGTCTCAAGATTATTAGATTTATTATAACAGTGGCATTGCTGCTAGGAAGGCAAAGAGGGAGTTGTCTTGAAATTTTGTTCTGAAAACAAAAGTTTGGTGTAATTTAAGCAAAGCCCTGTTGCCCAAGCCAGCTGATTGCACTAGCGAGTGGAATGAAAGAATTTGGAACAACTTAGAGCGAATGTGAACACAAATGTGAACAAGCATTGTATTGAGTCAATGGAAAAAACATTCAAAAACGAAAGTAAGATTGTAGGTTCCATTGACTCAACGTGAACTGCTTGTTTGCTTTTGCATTCAAGGTTAGTCTAGGTGTTGTTCCAAATTCTTTCATTCTATCTAGTCCTTTTCTTGAATCAAACTTTTGCTTTAAAACACGTTTCCCTCAGGTTCTCTGCGCTGGAATGATGTCCCATGTCATGTCTTGTATGCTTCAGTGTGCACCAAGGACCTGTGACATCATGGAAGAGACAAGCAGCCAAGACTAGGCAGGCAATAAAAACTTAAAGTGTTCACACACACACACACACACACACACACACACACACACACACACACACACACACATTGAGTACACTGGGTACACATTTGGTATACTGCATATTACTATTTATATTATTGTGTATCAAATTATTTTTATTATTTTAACTTTTATTAAAGTTTTCAAAAAGGGCACATTAAAGAAAGATGAACACCTATATGATGAGGATGGAGCGTAAATAAACAATGATGAAGAAAAGAGAACTAAAGCAAAACTATAGAAGCTCTTTTAGAGCAGCAGCTACGTATGTTAAGTTTTGCAGGTGTACTCTCTAAACAGACAGTATATGGAAAGAGACTATCCAGAATTGATTGTTATTGTATTGTAGTTCCAGTAGTGTACCAGAATTCAATCATCCTGGAGGATGATGTGTTGAGAAATGATATTAATTCTGGATATTTCTGGATATGAATGAGCATGTTCAATATTGTGAGGCTTGCCATCAGTTTGATCCTAGTGAATCAGATGGTCCATTACAGGTTCAACATGGGAAACCAAGACTGAGCTAGAATTTTTACATCACTATTAATTAAACAAATTGGACAATAACTACAGCAGTCTAATGGGTCTGTTGTGTGTGTTTTTGCCTTCTGGATGCGGGCAGAGGTTTGCAGGGCAATGTATCATCTGATGTGAATGAGGTTACATAAGTGCAGTAAGTGATGTTGAATATTACGTCCCAGCTTACCTTTCTACTGGCACTTGAGCATATGAACAGTTTGTTTATGTTAGTTTGTTGCTGTTGAATGCTTTACATCACCTAGAGCAAATTTGCAAGTTTAAACCATAAAATGTGTATATTCACACGGCATACTGAGACTGTTGCAATTCTTTATCTAGTAAATATTCAGCAAGGGATAACATTCTGCGAGCAGGCCTCGGGCAGTGGTCTGTTAGCAGGGGTCCATTATATTATCAATAAATATGAGAAATCCCACTGAAGTGAAAGCAGCTTTCTACTGCACAAAATAACAACTACAATACATGCAATCCATTCAGCAGTAAGGTTGTAAAGTAGAATAATAGCTCCAATGGGCCATTTGGAATAATAGGGTAATATTTAACACAGATGCACATTGAGAAAAGATCATTTGCTTCACTTATCCGTTTGCACACTAAAATCCACATAGATGTGTTTTGTTTAGGCCCCTAAACACTTCAAGCTACTGAGTTAGAAGCCTGGACTAAGTGTTTGACTCCCATGCGGTGAGTTTGTTGTATAAAGTAGTTGACAGGATGGTGGGACCACTGAGTGGTAGAACTGACCTTGTCGACACTAAGGCTACGTTTACACTGCAGATCAGATGTGCCCAATTCCGATTTTCTGCTCACATCTGATTTTTTGGATTGCGTGTTTACATCTACTTTCAAAAGTGCCCAAATCAGATGTGCATGTTTACACTTGCCAGACACTTGAAACAACCCGCATGCGTAGAAGGCACGTCCGCCCTGACCAAAGGGACATTCAAAATAGAGGTGGCCAGAACCTGGATGTTATTGCTGCCATTAAATAATTACTATGCTTATTTCCATCATAATGATGACGACTAAGTAGAAAACTAATCCTTAACAAACTTCAGGCACAACCCCTGAACAATCGTCTTTCTAAAGTGGCTCATGAACACCCGCGAGTGTTGTAAAATCTCCTGTGAATGGAGAGAAATAAAGTGTAGCGCGTTGTACAAGTGAGAGGTAGCGAGACAGAGGTGCAACGGAGAGAGAGTTCCCGAGCAGTTTACAGATCTAGAACTAGGCTATTTGAACAAACGGCCCGTCTCTCTCATCATCTAATGACTTTGTTAGTAAAATGAAAGTCCTGCTATCAACCAGCAAATGAAACGAACCGCTTGAGAAAGTGAAGGGGAAAAAATAAAGTCCGAGCATTGGTGAAAGTGAAAGCATGTCGGCTTCATTGCATGTATCTGAAACATCACTGTCAAAACGGAGAAGATGAACGGTTATGTGGTTGTTAATCGCGGAGTAGACATAAATGAATCTTGAGGGAATGAAACAAAACGCATTTCTCCGCTGCCCTACTCATATCTTCCTAAATTGATTCGTTAATTTTACTGAAATTCGTCCTTGTTTCCCCTGCGGTCTGCAGGCTATGGAGAGTTAGGTCACTTCTCTCCTTAACTTGCGTGTTGGTGCAGAGAAACTCCCACTTAATGACGTATGAGACGCATTGGTAGGGAACATCCGATCTGTCTGTTTAGACTGCCATCACATCAACACATATCTGATATGTATCTGATTTCTGACCACATATGACAGAGGCCTGGATCTGATCTGGACAAATCAGATTCCATGTGACTTTTTTCTGTTTACACTGTCGTCAACCACATCGGAATTGTGCCACATGGGAGCAAAAAATCGGATTTGAACTGCCAGTGTAAACGCAGCCTAAGACATACAGTGGCTCTATCTGAATTGCAAAACCCTGTGTCAAATATAGGATTTTAGCATTCTTAAAGTTGATGGGACTGAGAGATTGCCCTGCGATCACATTTACTTTTGAGTGTTGAAGGTGTTAGGTAAGTATGAGTGGGCATTGAAGTTTTTGTACTATGTTACAAGGTCACTGTGTGGGAAATGTAGCCCTGACTGCAGTTTGTTCGGTGTCGTTCAATGCCCATCAATAATTAGCCTAATAATAGATAAGGCAATGAAATGGTTGGCACTTCCTTTAAGTTATGCAACATGAATGTGTGGTAACATTAAGTACTTCTGTATGCTACATGGATATGAAGTAGGCCTGATATTACTTTTGTGTGACATTACATTGAATTGAATAAATTATAAAAATATATTTCTCATATATATCCAATGGACATCATAGTGGACTTGTCTGGTTGCTCAATGAATTTATAACCTGCATATTATATAATATAATATCCTAAACTGTAGATGAAAGTGCTGGAACACACACTTCGAGGCTGTAAAACATATGGACTGTGAACCTTTTCACATTTTTGCAAGGTTGTCAGTTTACATATTAGCTTGTCATTAGTATTAAAGAGCATACCAACAGTAAGGATCTCCAGTGTGGAGCAGTTAATGAGAGTCAGGTAAGTCTACCTCCTAATTACAGCAACTACACAATCTTCATAGGACACCACTGTTTTTCTATTCCCAGCTGAGCTCAAAAACGAAGGGGTGGTAAGGAACATCATTTGATTTATTGATAACAAAATGTTGATAGTTATTGACACCATGTCAACATTTTATTTTCAAGAAATATGAGTATTTATGAGTATAATATAGTGGGACCACAATGGAAATAAGCCTTAGGGCTTTTTTTGTGTAATCCTGACTTTCTTGTTGAAAGAGATGGTGCGGTCTATGATCTGTATGTTTTTTTTATTTTAAATCTGAGTTGGTCAAATAAATCAAATTAAATCAAATAAAAAAAATATGTGCCAGTATGATAATATATACTTGATATTATGATATCTGTCAGTATTTATTTAAGAAATCTAGTTTTTGTCTCTTTTTGCAATCCTCATGAATATCATTGCTTACTGTATGCCTTGTTTTGTTTCCACCAGTAGGATGATCAGCAGAGCCAGCATCTTTCTCTTCTCTGTTCTCCTCATCTACTGTGAGGCAGCTGACATAGGTACAGCAGGACATCATTTCATAATTAGACCATATGTCAAAGGATTATTTTTTCTTTAAGTGGCCCTGCCAAATGTTAAAAAATTCTGTACCACTTCCATTAGAAGCAAAAATGTATTGACTAATGTTGATGGAAAGAGGTTTTTTGTTTTTGATTCTGTAATATCACACTGCAGGTAATCTGTTAAATCCCCTGAAAATGAAAAAAAAAAAAAAAAAAAAACAGTTAATAGGAGTCAATTTGTGTGAATGTTTGTAATAATTCATATATCAAATAATAGAACTCGTGGAAATGGAAAAATTCATGACAGGGAGGTCAGGATCCGGTCTCAAGCAAAGTATCTGAAACATTTCAAACATTGTGTTTAGTCCACTATGACCAGATACCTCACTAATGTTGAAATTTACAATCAAGTCTATAAATTACACAAATAAGTGAATGCATGCCTACTGAATGACTGATGTTGCTTAATAGCCTTACAAGTCACCATTAGTTAAGTATGTATTAGTTTCTAACATATCATCATCCTTAAAATAAAGTGTCACCATTTTTTCTGTGTTACAACTATTGTCCTTACAGTTGAGCGAGAAGCAGAGACCAATGTGGCTAACAGTGTGGAGAAATGTCCTTGGGGCTGGTTTCGTTATGGCACCCGCTGTTTCAAGTTTGTCTCCGATACAAGAACTTGGGCTGAATCTGAGGTGTGTCCTATTTCTGACAATTTTTGTTTGTTTCTGAGGCATTTTTGCAAACCTTTTGTCTTTCATGGTGGCTGACACAGGTAGTGATATTAGAAACCAATGTCTCAGAATGACATGACACTATAACTATTTGCTTGACATTATTGATTTTTTATAATTAATTCATATGATTAATTAGTTGATGCTTTAACGTGATAGCGATAATAACTCGTTTTCACACACACACACACACACACACACACACACACACACACACATATATATATATATATATATATATATATATATATATATATATATATATATATATATATATATATTTGAAAACGAGTTACATATATATATAATTTGAGTGATAATGGCATTAACATCCATGATAATGTGTGCCTTGCAGCGCTACTGTGTGATGATGGGTGCAAACCTGGCCTCAGTGCACAGCAAAGAAGAGTACTACTTCATCCAGGATCTGGTGCGCAGGCACACCCAAAGTACTCCATATGCCTGGTTAGGAGGTTGCGATGCTGCTCAGGTATACAAGTTCAGTGCTAACAATAACTTATGACAGTAATTAGCATTTTTTTCCCAGTGACACATCTAAATATTCTATATTTTCTATATTCTATATCTAAATATTACAGACTATTATATTACAATGTGTTGAGTAATGTCTTTCCAGCTCGTCACCGTCTCGCTAGGCATTTAGATGTGTCTCATGCCTGCATTGTCTCTATCTAAAACATGTTATGTCTGTTCAATTTCATATTTTGTCTAATATTTTTCAGGAGGGTTTGTGGCTGTGGAGTGATGGGTCCAGGTTTGACTACAGTCACTGGGATACTAATCAGCCTGATAATAGTGGAGGACTTGAAAACTGTGCACATATTAATTTCGGAGGTACAGTAACAGTCTTGAATTGTTTGAAATGTTTTTATTCCCCACCAGAAAAAAAAAATGTATCGTACCCCTTGTGATTTTATGAAGTCTATGTTTGTTCAGTTTGCATTTCTTTCATCACACACTTACAAACTACATAATCACAAGTGATATTTAGTCTGGAGACCCACCTGTGCATTTTCTCATACCAGAAGCGTTGTTTACGATTGTCGATTGTCGTTCATCGGGTGCAACGAATGTCTATTATAGCATAGTCTATCTGTACGCAGCCAAGAGCTCATACCTGATCCACCAGGTGATGTAAAATGAAATTGAGCGGCGTTCTAGTCCATTTTTATTCTGTAATTGGATAGCAAAAGCAGGGGAGAACATCAGCCATGATTTGCTGCTTTGTAGAGTGACATGAACTCCCAGGCTACGTTTAAGCTACATTGACAATGTCGCTATTAAATAAAAACAGAGGAAGGACTTGAAACAAAACATTTTACTCTTAACATTTTGTTTTCCTCAGGTTCTCTGCGCTGGAATGATGGCCGATGTTCTAAGTTATTTGCATCAGTGTGCACCAAGGAACTATGACACTATGAGGCCTTAGCAAGAGTGCAACACGAAGACTTTGAAAATGTACTCACATACTTTGAGTCCACTGGAACTTAATGCCATTCTCATTGTGTATCATATGATTCTCATGCATGGGTATGCTTCACACTTCTATGAGAGGGTGGAACACTCAGAAGAAGATATTCTATTTGGTACTGAATTGAAGGTTCTGTTTACCTTGGAGAAACTCTTTAGAAGAGTTGGTTAAATTATTGTGTTTATTTTGTGCAATAAAAACTTAGTTCAACAAGGGCTATTGAACACAATAATTGTTTGTGTGTATGTGTGTTATTGTAAGACGGACATTTCGTAACTATTACTGATAGCAGCCATCCCTTGCCCATCTTTCTCTCCAAAGACCCTTCCCTGATACCCTACTTGCAATGGCTTTAGAGTACTCAATGAAAACAAGGTGAGGTGGGTGAAAGACAAGGGACAGAACAGGAGAGAAAGAATACATAGTCAATGAGGGAGATGGAGAGAGATCTGAGAAAGAGTTAAGAAAGACAAAGGGAGAGATTGGGGGTAGATGAAGAGGAGAGAGTGAGAGAGACAGAAAGAATGGAAAGCACGAGGAAGAGAGTAAGGTGGGATGGAGAGGAAAGTGCGAGAGACAGAAGAAGAGAGAAGAAAGTACGGGAGATGGAGAGAGTGAGAAGGACAGAAAGAAAGAAGAGAGAGAGAGAGGAGTGTGAGAGACTGAGGAAGAAGGATGAGAGTGAGCGATACAGAAGAAGAGAGAGCTGAAAAAGAAAGAGAGATTGAGGAAGACAGGAAAGAGAGTGAGGGAGAGAGAGGAAGAGAGGAGATGGTGTGAGAGACAGAGGAAGGAAGATTAGAGAGAGAGTGAGAGACAGAGAAAGAAAGATGAGAGTGAGAGACAGGAAGAGATGGAGAAGCAGATGGAGGAATAGAGTGTGAGAGACAGACAAGAAAGATGAGAGTGAGAATGACAAAGGAAGAGCGAGAGAGAGGTGAGATGTATGTGCTTAGCACCGGGAACATGCAGGCGTGGTGTTCAGAGACACGTGTGTCAGAAGCACTCTGAGAATCCACTTAAAGCTGGCAAATCCCTGTAGAACAGCGAGCGTCAGGCCCCCGCAGTGAGCGCTCCAAGCCTCTTTAGTGTAGCGTGTTAGTGGATGCGCTAGTGGGGCGTGCGTGCTGCAGTCTGACACCTCTCTGCTCTCATGGCGCACTCATAGTCATCTCTCCTACGGGTGCTCCTGGGAGCAGCACAGCTTCATTTGCACTTGCTCTCTCTCTCTCTCTCTCTCTCTCTCTCTCTCTCTCTCTCTCTCTCTCTCTCTCTCTTCCTCTATCGTCTCACTCTTTCCCTCTCCTCTTTTTTTCTCCCTTACTCCCTCTTTCTCTCTCCTCTCTTTCTCCCTATTTCTCTCTTTTTCCCTCTTCTTTCTCTAGCTTCCCAGTCCATCCCTTCACTCCGCATTTCCTTTCCCAGTTTTCCTCCACCTCTCTCTCTCTCTCTCTCTCTACCCTGTGCATGCCAATCTCTCGCAGACCTCCCCTCTTGATCTCTGTGCTGCTTCTTCCTCTGCCCCCCCCCCCATCTCTCTCTCACCCATGAGGCAAGGCTAGATGTCTATGAACACCACGCAGCATCAGAGGGAATCCTGAACTCACTTGGCAGCTGTGGAATAGCGCACATTAATATGTAATATTGGGTGAAGAGGTAAAGATGTTAAGACTGCCATCGCGTGCCTGTGTGTGTGTGTGTGTGTGTGTGTGTGTGTGTGTGTGTGTGTGTGTGTGTGTGTGAGTACCTACCAGACAGCTTTAACATCAGTGGATATTTGTCTCAATGACCATACATAATGAAGACAAATATCCATCAATCCTATTATTTTCACATTGAACATTCAATTTATGTAACCTCACTCACATCAGATGCTGTGTTGAGTGTAAGCATCAGCGGTCACGCCCATTGAAAGCACTGAGATGGAATGGAAGAACTAATCAGTAGGATTTTTGTCGTAGCTCATCTCTTGCAAAGATACACAAAAACACCACTAATAGTTATATGAAAGAGATATCTATATTCTGTGAGTTAAATTGATTATCGTAGAAATTATAATATAATATACTAACAGTGCCTTTTTAATTTTTTTCCTTTCTCTTGTGTGACTTAAAAAAAAGATAAGAGAAATGAAACGCAACTTAATTGTTCATACGTAACATGACATTCGTTTCAAATATGTTCAGGACACTTTCAGCGAAAAGTGTCAAATGTTTGAATGACATGTTTTTGACCGTCTTTCATAGTTAAATTTGAACATTAATGTGGAAATTTATGTGGAAAACAAAAACATATTTGTGGAAAATGTGGGGACACACAATTGATGACAAATAACAATATTTGTTTATGAAAATGTATTATAAATAGGCAGCATCAGTGAAGGACTCTAGTGTAATGTTATATGCTCAGCAAACTGGCAGTCTGTGAGCTCCAGGCCCCTACAAGAGTTCATCTCAGCCACAGCCAGTGGCTAGCTTTCCAGCCCAGCACTGCATAAAGACACCACTTTCACATACAAGCAGGCACACAAATACACATACACACACACACACGTAATCACAGACACACACACACACACACACACACACACACACACACACACACACACACACACTCAGAAGAGAGAGAGACATAGACACACACAAATCCACACACAGATACAAACTGTACATACACACATACACACACACTGTACATAAATACATAGTCATTCATAAACACACACACACACACACACACACACACACACACACACACACACACACAGACACACCAGCAGTAATCCAGCTCAGGCCTCTCTATAGAAGGTTGCTTTCATGCCAGTGTTGGGGGAGGGAGATGGGAGAGTGGAAATAAAGATGGTGTACAAAGGTACACCATAACAGACACACATACACACAACAATCACACACATATACACAAAAATCACACACACACACACACACACACACATAGACTAGCACTCACATGCATAGACTAGCACACACATGCATACACACACACACTCACACACACACACACACACACACACTGGCATTCGGATGCATACACAAACAGGCAAACATGCTCACACACATACAACACACAACACACACACACACACACACACACACACACACACACACACACACACACACACACACACACTAGCAGTAATCAGGGTCCTGGCACGTCTTTGTGCTGCTTTTCCACTTTGATTTCATGTTTGTCCATCTCATGTCTCAAAGACATACACACACACACACACACACACACACACACACACACACACACACACACACATACACACACTCAGTCAAAGGCAGGGTGGGGGCTGAAAGACATTCCTGAGCACAACACACAAATAAACCACATCTCCTCCAATCATGGAGACACTCCGCACACACACACACACACACACACACACACACACACACACACACACACAGAGAGAGAGGAACCGACAATAATATGCAGTAGGAATACATGTGCTGACAAATACACTTTCACACACACACACACACACACACACACACACACACACACACACACACACAGAGGAACCGACAATAATATGCAGTAGGAATACATGTGCTGACAAATACACTTTCACACACACACACACGCACACACACACACACACACTGGGAAACCTCACGGATGTGTAATGTCTGTGTGCATGTGAGTGTTTGTGTGTGTGTGTGTGTGTGTGTGTGTGTGTGTGTGTGAGTGAGTGAGAGAGAGAGAGAGAGAGAGAGTGTTAAGGTGGAATACATTTGTCTGTCTTGCTCTAGAGTCTATGAGATTCTGTCTGCCTCCCTGTGGTGCCAAATGTGATGATCTGTTCCCAGAGGAGAGCAGTGTGTGTGTGTGTGTGTGTGTGTGTGTGTGTGTGAGAGGGAGGGTAATGAGTTTGGGGGTGTCAATGTTTTGGTGTTCTGTTGTTGTGTATGCGTGTTGTGATGTCTTTCCCAAGGGAAGTGCTACATTTCTGGGGTGTCAATGGTGTTTTTTTTTCTTTTCTGGTGTGTGTGTGTGTGTATATGTGTGGGTGTGGGTGTGTGTGGTGTGTGTGTGGAGGGTGAACAGTACCACTGGAGTTTAGCTCATTTGTGTGTGTATGTGTGCAAGAGAAAGTTTAGTTGACGTTTATGTGTGTGTGTGTGTGTGTGTGTGTGTGTGTCTGTGTGTGTGTGTGTGTGTGGAGGGTGAACAGTACCACTGGAGTTTAGCTCATTTGTGTGTATATGTGTGCAAGAGAAAGTTTAGTTGATGTTTGTGTGTGTGTGTGTGTGTGTGTGTGTGTGTGTGTGTGTGTGTGTGTGTGTGTGTGTGTTGGGGGGTGGATTCATAGACTCCCCTGCTGTGAGCATCTCCTTAATGAACACAATGGGGTGCATTCATGCAGACCTGACCGTTCTGACCCCCCAAACTCACTCCCCTCTGGAGGGGGACCGACAGGCCCTTTTCAGGGGTCCCCAAGGGTCCCCCGCACCCCGCCGCAAAGCACCCATCACCAGAAGCACAGGCACACACACACACAAGCATACACACACATACACACACACACACACACACACACACACACACACACACACACACACAGTCACACACAGTATCTATATCTTTTTTCACTCATACACTACATGAGTCCACACACACGTCACGAGCCCACAGGCATACACACACACACACACACATGCACACACAGACACACAAACATGCACACACAGACACGTCACACTGACAAACATACACAACCTGCTAAACAAACATACAGAAAAGGGTTCCTATACACACTGTCTGGTGTATGGAGTAAACACACAGACACACACACACACACACACACACACACACACACACACACACACACAGAGAGAGAGAGACATATGCACACTCTGCAATATCATTGCCTTTGCAAAGCCCTGCTCTCTCTTTCTTTCCTGCCACCCTTTTCATTAAATCTGTTCACTATATATTTTTACCTTTCCACTTAAATGTGTAGGAGCTCCATACTCTCTCTCTCTCTCTCTCTCTCTCTCACTCGCTCTCTCTCTCACTGTCCTTGCAGCTCTTTTCCTTATTTTTGCCTCTATTCATCCTATTTCTTTTCCCCCAGTTTTTACGTAATTCAATTTCACCCCTTACAACCTCTCCCAATTGTGTGTGTGTGTGTGTGTGTGTGTGTGTGTGTGTGTGTGTGGGGGGGTTGAACAGTACCACTGGAGTTTAGCTCATTTGTGTGTGTGTGTGTGTGTGTGTGTGTGTGTGTGTGTGTGTGTGTGTGTGTGTGTGTGTGTGTGTGTGTGTGTCTGTGAAAGAGAAAGTTTAGTTGATGTGTGTGTGTATGTGTGTGTGTGAGTGAGTGTGTGTGTGTGTGTGTGTGTGTGTGTGTGTGTGTGTGTGTGTGTGTGTGTGTGTGTGTGTGTGTGTGTGTGTTTTGCGATCACCCCTGCTGTGTGGAAGAAGCCTTCCTTCATCCTTCTTTGCATTCCAAAGGCTTCCCTCAAAGCCCCTGAAATGGACAGACAGAGGGGAAGGAGAAAGAAAGAAAGGAAGCGAGGGAACGACATCCACTCTCTGTTCCTCTCTCTCTCTCTCTCTCTTTCTCTGTCTATAGAGAAGAGAAACAGTATCTCTATCTTTTTTATTGCGGAAAGTGAGGCAGTGGAATCTTGAGGTTGTGGTGGGATGTAAGGGTATATTTGGGTGTGTGTGTGTGTGTGTGTGTGTGTGTGTGTGTGTTTGAAACACATGATTCTGTTTTATCACCTGTCAGCAGAGAAAGAAGGGGCTCTTTTTAAAGACTGTTGGAAAAAGAGTGGAGGTCCAGTGCATTAGGTACTGCATTGCACTGCACTGCACTGAGGCCTCCTGGGTCTGATGGTTAATGTTCTACATTCTCTGAGTTTCATTTGTTTCAGTATTTCAGTGTTATTTCAGTTATCTCATATTATTTATGTTTTATGTTATTTTATTATTGTTTTTATATAATTTTTATTCTCATGTATTCACACGTCATTTGGGAAAATAAATACACTAATGAATAGATACATAAATGTATACACACATACTCACTCACACACATACACACACACACACACATGTATACATAGGCCTACATACATAAACTCTGATAGAGTTGTTTGCAGTTGTCTTTTGCCGTTGCAAATTCAGACACACACATACTCTCTCTCTCTCTCTCTCTCTCTCTCTCTCTCTCTCTCTCTCTCTCTCTCTCTCCACACACACAGACATATACAGACATATACAATATACAATAGGCCTACATAAACTCCAATAGAGTTGTTTGCAGTTGTTCTGTTGCAAATTCAGTTTCACCAGTTTAACCTGGATGATAATTAGTGATTAACACAGAGTTTTAATAATGAAAGTTTATTTTTGTCAATGAGGACAGCCAACTGGGCCGAGGTGCTTTTTAAAGTATGTAATGCCAACCTCAGCAGTTTACATACACAGGCTCCTGCATTGAGAAAACTAACAAAGCAGTGCTTCAAAGAGGGATAGAGAGAGAAAGAGAGGGTAAGTGAGAGATGTATGTACTTAGACTGGTGTTTTAAGGGAGTAGCCTCTCTGTCTGTGTGTGTGTGTGTGTGTGTGTGTGTGTGTGTGTGTGTGTGTGTGTGTGTGTGTGTGTGTGCGTGTGTGTTCATATTAGCTGCTATCAAATTGCCATCTCGGTCCCCCACCATGTATGGACAGGATTCATTGGGCTGGGTGTCCGGTGCAACCCATGAGGGGTTAGGGGGAGATCGGTGAAGAAAGGGGCAGGTGGGGCAGTTTGTGACTGGGGAGGGGGCAAAAGCTGAATAGCCCCAGGGCACAGGTCAGGCAGAGAGAAAATGAAAAAAAGAAGCCTATCTATTTCTAAACCACGTGAGAACTTTCTAGAGCCATAAAGACGCTAACCTACTAAATCACCCAGGTCACTGATTTACCCACATCACTGAGACAGACCACATCATGAATAAATGAATAAATTCATTAATTAATAAATGAATGAAGAAATGAATCTACTAATCAACAGACTATGCCTGTGGACCACAAAATCACACCTGATGTCTACATAAGCAGGAAGCAATGATTAATAAATAAATAAACTAGAAAAGCGTTCAGAGAGCGCAGACCTCCGCCAAGGCAATGTGGTCACAGACACAAGATTCCAGATCATGTTCTGGATCACCAATCGCCACCAAATCATTGAATCAGTTCTTGCTTGTCCCAATATACACATTGTATGAAAATTTCATCCAAATCCGTGCAGTACTTTTCAAGTTATCCTGCTGACAAACAGAGGGCCATCAAAGGAACGTGTTATAAACTGATTCACAATTAAATAGGCTTGGCTATCAGAAGGGAAAAATAAACTTTAACAATATTATCTGAGGAGGACATTTCAGACCTGCTGTAATTATGTGTGTGAGTTAGAGCTCTCCAGACATCATGATGACAAAAGAAAAGGAATGAGTTGCCAATGTAGCACACACGCTAAGTGTATGTGGGTTTCTTCTTATGTCCTTTGGTGGGTTGGAGGAAAATCATTTTATCTGTGTGTGTGTGTGTGTGTGTGTGTGTGTGTGTGTGTGTGTGTGTGTGTGTGTTTTCTCAGGTCCCTTGATGCTGGTAGGCCATATATCAGCAGTAAATTAAAGCTGATGGTGTGATCTGGGGGCCAGGCCCAGGGTCAACCTTGACTCTTTGTGTTGGTAATGCACATTAGGGTGCGGCTGGGTGCCCACTTTGACCAGCGCTGACCTGGGTGACTGACCACACACACA
>JAODXP020001325.1:0-22621 GCA_027497455.2 Sardinella longiceps | reverse complement strand
TAGATAATTGTCGCAATTTAGGGAATGCGAACCTTGGTTGCCCGTGCAACTGCCACGCACGCATCCCCTACCCCACTCTGCTAATGCTTTTATTTAATTAACCATTGAGTAAATCCAGACTGCGGTCTATTTCCTAAAAACTCCGTCTGTCATTGTTTTTGTTAGACTGACGTGACACTCTGTGTGAATGCCGTTATGTTTCAAAACTCATAATTGGTAATTAAACAAAATCGATCACACAGAGTTTGTCCTGGAAGAAACGGGTCCTATGTTCCCCGCCTTGTATATGACCACGGAAATTGCATGGGATATGCTTGCGAGTGCACATTTCGTAGGTAGCCTATACAACCTGCGGAGTTTCGCACCATCTCTCTGTTGCCTGCATTATGCAGAAAGCAGATTTGGATAGCCTGCTTGAGATTGGACAGTTGAATGAATAGGCTATTATATTTTATTTATTTGTTCTGTAATGTTCTAACCAACCATACTATAGTGGTCCGCAAGTAAGATATAGTGGTAAAGTTTATGTCCAATTACGCGCAACTCCAAGGCCAATCTGGAGACGTCTTTTGCTCAAAATCTCTCATACTTGACTTGTCCTTTTCGTTTGGTAGCCAATCTATAGCCTAGGCTACCGCGATCAGACATGATATCCATATACTTTGATTTTGGGACATGGTTGTTTGTTTTTGTGCTGATTTAGGCTACTCTTAAAAGCGGCTGCTTTCTGCAGCGGCCACCCGACGTTTCCTTACGGCCGATTCACACACAAACCTGTGCGTGAGCGGCGCGTAAGCGGTGCGGGCGCGGTTTTGGGGCGATTTCATTTAGAATACATGTTAACAGGTTAGGTCATTCAGACTGCACGCGTGTTCTGCGCGGCTCCTGTCCGGTTTTTGAGCGGTGAACCGCGCAGCTCCTGCGCTGCTTTTTTGAAATAGAAACAAGTTCTATTTTTCCAAGCGTTTTCAGCGCGGTAAGCGGGACTTACGCGGTGGCTATAGATTTTGAATGCAGAGCTCGGGCAGCCGCTTCGCACAGAACACCGCAGAGACAATTTCTTGTGTGAATGCCCAAGTCCACAGGCACCGCTCACGGACCGCTTACGGACCGCCCCGCTCCCGCACCGCGAACGCGCAGTTTGTGTGTGATTCGGGCCTTATCCTTACAACTTCTCAAAGTTTAGGCTACTTGTTGTTTCCAGTAGATTTTTTCGTTAAGATATTAACCTTGTTTGATTTATAATGTGGTGAAACTTAGGAATTAGTGCCGAATAGACCGCTGGTATTTTGTAATTGTGTTATTCACTGCTTAAACCAGCGCACTTCCGCAGCAGCCTTTTTTTTCCCAGCAGTGAAGACATTAAGGACTGTCAACATGGCCGTAGCTACAATAGAGGACACCTAATTTTTCGAGCCGAAAATAAGCTAAACATTCTTAATTAATCCCTTTAAAACATATCTCCGGTTTTGCTTCATTGTCTTTCGGAAGCTTTATATGGGCATGATACCTCTTACAATCGAGGTAGCCTATTTGGTAAATCTGATCTAATTAAAACTAAACAATCAGATCTACCCATTGGTATCATTGGTAACGTACTTGCTAGAGATTGAGAGGGTTTCATTTCAGTGTAAATATCGCCTATATTTAGGCAAAGTATGTCAGTGTTAAAGGCTGAACTTGCTAGATCATCACACATTATAATATAGACCTATAATTTGCAGAGAATTGAAACCTGTGAAATGAACACAATTTTTAAAACTGTAATCTGTGGTGGGAGCACATTACTGTAGACTAAATCATTGGAGCATTTAAATCATTCACCGAAGTAAATGATATTTTTTCCAAACACAATCAGTGGCAGTTACACTGTTGTCACAAAATCATAAATAGCCTAAAGAATTCTGTGCTAAAAAGATACAGCTGAATATTCAGCATTGCTCAGTTATGTAGCCTATTAGGAAGGAAGGAGGAGCTGTGTCTCATTGACTTTCAGTGGGTATGATTTCTGTGTTTCCATCAGAAAAAAAGTCTATCATGATGTGCTCCTACCATTGCATTTTTAAGAATTAAAAATTTCAGTAGATCTCATGTTGAAAAATTTTCGGCGCGCTGTGCGCGCATTTAGGACCTCGTAATTTCAAAATGCTGTATACGGCCATGACTGTCAATGCTTTACTTAATCCCTGTGTCTGTGCTTTTGCTGTGTGTCAGACTCTTCAGTCAAGTTGACTGCAAACATACAATTGTCATTAGGCTGATTGCCACTGTCTTCTCAAGCAGCTACTGTTACATACAAGACTTAAGTATCTCAATTAAATCATTTAAATCAATTAAACGTGACTATATCGCACTGGGCTCTGTACTGCGCCTCTGTTCAAAGAACTTCAGTTCGCGACACCCCCTCTCCTTCTCTCATCACAAAGTGTGGGCACGGAGCAGCAACAACCTACGCCTTGCCGTGCGGCTGCATCTGGTAACATAGGACCTGGGGAACATAGGGATGACCCCGTACTCAGTGCTGTGGCAAGGAGTGTTTGGATATGTTTACTGAGTTTGAAACTAAAAACAATGTAGACTACTGAGAAAACGTATTTTCACGAGAAAACGTATTTTCCTTCGCGGACTGCTGGGTGGACTCATCATTATATCATATATTTTTGGTTTGCTATATCACAGACAAAGTTTTGTCGGCAGTGGCCCTCTCGCTTTCCTGGATTGGATTATTGACTCTTGTGCGTGGTCCTGGCAAAATACAGGACATCTTTTGTTTAGTTTGGACTTTTAGGTTTATTTTCAGGACTGAATGAAAGGGGGAATTGCAATGCCTGGGATTGTTTGGGACATTTAATTGTGTGTGAATAGCGCCGCTGTGCGCGACCTGGGTTATTGTTTCATGTGTATCCTCCTTTACTGTTAAACCGAAGAAAGGGACATGTTTCATAGCCTGTAATTAAGAGACGCACTCAGATTTGTAGCCTACCTTGTACTTTATTCTCAGAATTATCTGTTTATTGCATTCATATTTAGTCATTCAAAAGAACCCCTTGATTGTTACAACAGGCCAGCACATTTCCACCTGTCTTTAGACACAGGATGCTACAAAAAGACGTCTCCTTTGTTCCACGAATTTTGCGTCTTTCATTACAAGTCATCCATCCATCTCTACTGTGTATGGTTGGACTAATGGGACTTCGGACCAATGGGCCTGTTTTTTTCGGACTAATGGTATGTCTGACTAATGGTATTTCTATTCAATGGTTCATTTTCGGACTAATGAGATGTCGGACTAATGGTATGTCGGACCAATGGTCCGTCCCCCTGGAAAGGGATAGACGTCAAAATAGGTGTAGTGGGTCTTAAGTTCTTACTTTTTGAAACAAAACACAATTAAGTTGATCATTTAGCACATTACAGTCTTGATAATCTAAGCAACCTTAATCTGATTCACTGCCATAATAACTATCACCATGCATCAATAGCAGTACAATTTAAAAGGATCTTTTATTTTGATACCCACTGCTATTTCCTTGTAGCTTACTCACTAAGGAAGTAGCCAGAAGCTAATCTTATGCTATGCCTCACACATGTCTGGTTAAATTATATCATTGACACCTGATAATGGGAGTGCTCAGCAAAATGTGTAGCAACTTTGGTTTGCTGAGTAATTAGTGTACTGTAGGTACTTCTGCATGATATTTTTATGTTGAAGTGGAGTTCGATGTTTTGAGTGTTTAAATGATCAAACATGGGCTATAGCAGCTCTCCACCCTAAGCCATTTTATGATCTACAGTTCATTTCTGTTGAATAAATCTGCAAAAGTCATATTTACTGTTGAATTTTCATGATTTGTGTTAGGTTTGTCATATTTCCATCACAATAAACGGATCTTTTACTTCATGTATTTTTTATTTTTCGAGTAGATATTACACTGTAATTAAATTTAAATAGACAATAATGCATTTTACAGCCCTGATTCCATGTAATTTCTAAAAAAGTACATAGTAAATTAACACAGGATTTTACCATTTCATTACATTTTCTTAACTAGAAAAGTAATTCCTCATTATTAGCATTTTGTTATTACCTTATTACCATCGGAAAAAATTGTGTTTATTGTTTAGAAATAACTTGGAAATTATTCAGTAATTATTCCGTTATAAGTCAGTAACATGAGTAATTATGACTAAATTTACCATGAAATTACCAACGTATTAACACACAACTACCCTCTTATTACCAAGCTGCAATGTAAAGTGTTACCCAACTTCTACTAAACCGTAACAAGATGACAACATGCCTGTGCCTGTGGATTAAGTCACACAGTCGATTCAATGTGAAATAAATAATCACGGGTAGTTATTTGGTCACTTAAAGAAAGCAAAGATAGTCATCATTCTTATATCACTAGCATAGTTAGCTAATCACTGTTAACTCCCTCTCACAACACTGAAAGTTTTGTCGACATGAATGATCTGTGGTAGAAACGTATTGCCGCTTGTAGAAATAGTTATAAGGGACTTGGCCTTGTGGTTTCCATCAAAGTGGTGAGAGATGACGGGTCAACTGAGTAAAGAGAGTTGTTCACGTAACACTGCAGCTTAGGTTAACATGGGTTAACAGCCTAGCATGTTAACCCAAAACTGTTGGGAAAATAATTTGTTTACAGTACGTTGACAAAGGTGTAGAGACACTTCAATGTACTTAACCTATCAATTATTTATTTTTTCACTTGTTACAAAACATTTTCAAACATGAGCTATATGTGGGTGGGTGATTGTTTTTTTTCCCCTGAGGAGGATCTTGTGGTCAACCATGTCAAAGTCGTTTATCACTTTAATTAGAGCCGTTTCTGTACTGTGGAGATATTGTATTGTACTGTGGAAAGAGATATTTACGTTATTTGACCTCTCTGTGTACTGGTTATGATCTTGTTTTGCAGACTGGCTGACCTCAAACTTGATGATAAATCTTGTGAGACTGTAGCTAATGTTCTTCAGTCCCCAAACTCTCTGATAGAGCTGGACCTGAGTTACAGTGACCTGGGACCTTCTGGAGTTAAGCATCTCTCTACAGGGCTATGTGGTCCCAACTGTAAACTACAAACCTTAAGGTTGTTTTCTTTGAGTTTTTTGGAGTTACACAAATCTTATTAAATATTTTTAGATAAATATTTTTAACAGGGAATACATTGGTTGAACATATTGCATTTTATCATGTTGCAGGCTAGCTGGCTGTGGGCTTGCAACAAAGTCCTGTAAGAACCTGGTTTCAATTCTACAGTCACCAAACTCTCTGACAGAGCTGGACCTGAGTCATAATAACCTGGGAGATTCTGTAGTTGAGACTTTCTCGGCAGGACTGTCTGGTCCCCACTGTAACCTAGAGAGGTTAAGGTTGGTGTGTGGAGCTCTGTGAACTGTTATGTGTGTATGAAGGCTGATTTTAATGTTTGGGGGGACAAAATATCCGAAATATATTGCATTGCTCCTGCTGCTCAGTATTGTACTGCACTACAGAGCTATTCAAGTATGAATATTTGGTCCACCAGGATAGCATGTTATCAAAGTCTGTAATAGATCTAATGTTTTTTCTCCCTCAGGCTCTCTGCTTGTGTCATCTCAGGGGAAGGCTGTGTACACTTGACCTCAGCACTGGCCTCAGACTCCTCCCATCTGAAAGAGCTGGATCTGTGCTACAATCATCCTGGAGAATTAGGACTGCAGCTGGTATTTGCTCAACTTCAGGAACCTAACTGTAAGCTGGAGATACTTAGGTATGTACAGACAACTTGTATCAGCAGTGTCTGCTCACTGGCAGGTTCAAGATTTTTCAGAAAGAGAAAAGAGAATGGGTTATAATTAGAATTTCTACTCCAAGTACAAAATGTACACACATCATATCATTTCACAGTATATGAAAATTGACAATGGATTTAATAACATTGGTTCTTTTTCCACATGGTTATGCAGACTGACCGGCTGTAGAGTTACAGAGAAGTCCTGTGAAACTGTGGCCCTAGTTCTCCAGTCACTAAACTCTCTTATAGAGCTGGACCTAAGTACCAATGACCTAGGCGATTGTGGAGTCAAGTCTTTAATGCCAGTGCTGTGTGGTCCTTGCAGTAAACTACAGATGTTAAGGTTGGTTGCTAAAATGTATAACCATGAAAATGCTGTATGCTTCAGAATGCTTACTTGCTCAAAAATATTGTTAGTATAGGCTGTCATTTACTTTACCTGACACAGGTTGTAATGCCAATATATTTCTTGAAGATATGGCATGACACCTTACTTTACAATTGATCATGTAGTGTTACCAATTATTTTTACCCCAATCTCAACGAAAGTCAATTTACCATAACCATGAATCTTCATTCAGACTTACAATTGGTGGAATTGATCGATGACTAGCGAAATATCAATTAACTTTTTTATCAATTGGTTGATTATGATATTTTCTGTTATGTGCAGACTGGCTTACTGTGGACTGACAGAGAAGTCCTGTGAGATAATGGCCTCAATGATCCAGTCAGAAAACTGTCTGGTAGAACTGGACCTGAGTCACAATGACCTTGGAGATGTTGGAGTTCAGTATCTCACTGCAGGACTGTCTGATCATCACTGTAAACTACAGACTTTAAGGTGAGTTTCAGAGTCTGTATTATTATTATTCGTAGTAGTAGTTGTTGTGGTAGTAATAATAGTTTAGTAATGTAATAATTATCGGGTTCTTTTGTGGCCTACAGGCTCTCTGGATGTCTCATTTCAGAGAGAGGCTGCAGTTTTCTGGCTTCAGTTCTGGCATCAAACCACTCCCACCTGAAAGACCTGGTTCTGCGCCACAATCATCCTGGAGAATTAAGATTGACAGAGTCATCTGCTAGACTCAAGGATCCTATCTGTAAACTGGAGACACTTGCGTATGTATAACAGATGCCGGCTAGCATAGCTGCACATTTGGAACCGTAGTAAACCTCCCTCCTGAAAACCGACATACTAGTTAATGAAACTGGCACCCTACATTGTGCCAGCTTGACCAGCAGTAGAGTTACAGAGAAGTCCTGTGAAACTGTGGCCCTAGTTCTCCAGTCACTAAACTCTCTTATAGAGCTGGACCTAAGTACCAATGACCTAGGCGATTGTGGAGTCAAGTCTTTAATGCCAGTGCTGTGTGGTCCTTGCAGTAAACTACAGATGTTAAGGTTGGTTGCTAAAATGTATAACCATGAAAATGCTGTATGCTTCAGAATGCTTACTTGCTCAAAAATATTGTTAGTATAGGCTGTCATTTACTTTACCTGACACAGGTTGTAATGCCAATATGTTTCTTGAAAATATGGCCTGACACCTTACTTTACAATTAATCATGTAATGATTTTTACCCCAATCTCAACGAAAGTCAATTTACCATTTTATGAAACTGGCATTCTAGGATTGTGCCTCATCCACTAGTGTGCTGTGGTGCTGCTGGATCGGTGATGTGTGCCGGGCTTGATGGTGCAGGAAGGCCGCTCTTACATGCCTTTAACGAATCTGCACAATCAGCCACAAAAAAATATACACACATTGCAACAATAAAATTAAAGCATTGTTCACATCTCTGTCCTTTACTCTGGTTTGGCCATCTAATTATCCCTAGTTCATCAAGGGTCATCCCTTAAGGCCTGATTCACACCACGTTCTCAGGAGATACGTGTGGAAAAATAAAACTTGTTTCTACACATCTAGTAGAAAAAACAATTGGGGGAAAAAATACCATTTGTAATCATTTTAATAGGTTGCATCTCTACAGTTTACATTTATTGCAATAAATTAATGCCTACAGATGCTGCCAAACACCACAGAGATTCATTCTTAAAAATGGCTTGCTACAAGTTATAGAGTTATGGAGTATGCTGTTATGGTATGAGCTAAATGGCAAAGCATTAAAGCATTTTCATGTCCAGAGAGATGTTTTTAATACACATTATCATTATCTAGGGCAGGGGTCGGCAACCTTTTTGCCATGCTGTGCCATTTAGAAATTTTCATATTAGTTAGTGTGCCAGTAGGTGTCTTTAACTATGTGAAATTAAATACTGGCTACATATTTAGATGGATATGGACATTGAGCAAATGTAAAACACCATTGCACTGTTTTATCCTCACAGACTTCAAGGTTTTAGAACACCCATATTTCCCTCTCCCTCTCTTCCCATTAGATAACAACCATAGAGGCAACAAATTCACAAAGTAGGCCTAACATCCAAAATCTGACAGTAGGCATGTTATTCATAGAGCCAATTGAAGATGGAACTGATAATAATAGCACAGATTGAAAAAAAAACATAATAGGCTAAGTAACTTAATTAACAATAACCTGCCAATTTGAAATAGGCCTTGCCTTGTTAGAAAATAAATGTTTTGCCTAATAGTCAATGTGATCCCTGGCCCTGCTTCCCCTTACTTTGCTCTGAAATGTGCGGTTGGTAATTGGTCACTTTGGACGCATGTTTCGGAATGCACCGCTGTCAGACGACTTCAGGAGGGGCAAAGGACATAACGTTACTTCATGTGCGAAAATATCTGTTCACACAGATAGGTTGATCCGAACACTGACATTAAAGCCAGAGCAATATAGCCTGACATAGCCCGACCATAATACTGCTGTTCATCCGATGAACATTCGTATTATGGGCGGGCTATGTCAGGGTAAGTGCATTATTGCGCAGACAGCTGAACTTTTCGGTAAAGATGCTCAGCAGGCGTAAATGATGTTGGCCCTGCGATGTGTTTTGTAAGTTAATTGAACTTGCTCACCCACAATGTTGAGCTCTTCAACTCAATCAGCTGCATTTCCATATGTTCCCAACCACTCTATCAGAGCCAAATAAATTTCATGTCCGTCAAAGCTGGTTTGATCAAGGAAGAGAACACTGCGCTATAGCAAAGCGCCAATGCGCTCTGCGAACTCTGACTGAAAGCTGGCGCGTATTCGCAGATATGTGTCAATGTTGTTGGAAGTAGCTTAAACTCCCTTGTGTGTCTGAAATAACTTATCGTTCCTATCTGCCTGATCTTTGAAAGTCTTTTCGCGCTTTGTCTCATAATGACGTCTAACATTCAAAACATAAGTGCACGCAGCACAAATATTCTGCGGTCCAGGAAGAGTGGAAGGCCCGACCTGTCGGCTTCTTTGCCATCTTAGCAATGCATCAATGGGGCACATCTAGTGGGGAAAATAAATATGGGGAGGGGGGCGCTATTGCTGCATAGTGATTTTTTAAGGTCAATGACATCATATGTCTGAACATTTTTAATATATTAAATTATTAGGGTAGAGCAATGTCCGCGTGCCACTGGAAATTCCTTGGCGTGCCACTTGTGGCACGCGTGCCTAGGGTTGCCGACCCCTGATCTAGGATGTGTAAAAGTCCTGCACATTCCTGAAGTGATACAAAGCACTGTATCTTAAAAGCCTTGTGTGTGTGTGTGTGTGTGTGTGTGTGTGTGTGTGTCTGTCTGTCTGTCTGTCTGTCTTTGCCCCACAGTACAGATCACAGTGCGGAAATCCAATTGAGAAAAGATGTACGAAAATGTAAGTCTTGATTTACATCAGAAGAAAATGTGTTTCTTCTGATACAATATGTTTTAATCCTATAAAAGTGTGAATGCAATAGAATATAATTGACAGTTTAGTAAACACTCAATAATTTGACTGTATGGATCAAAACAATTCCTTAGACATAATGACTATCTTCTTATTGTGTCTATTGAAAATATAATTGTTGGATGCCCTACATGTCCCAAGTGTACAATAAGCGGGGAGCTTTTTCTAATCTAGTCAACTGAAGGTCATTTTTTTACCTGTGTGAAGAGCTGCTGAATATGTTCCCTCCTCTCCTCTTGTGTGCAGATGCATGTGAGTTTACACTGGACCCTCACACTGCTGGCAGATCTCTCTGTCTCTCTGAGAGTAACAGGAAGGTGACATGTGTGAGGCGGAGCCCGATCCCAAACAACCAGAGATATTTGATCCTTTGGAGGATTTCTGTAAGGAGTGTTTTGCATTCCATTTGACTGTTTTCATTATTACTTCTTTTTGGAAGATTTTACCACATCACACAGAATATTATACAGAATTAGGAATCTAATTTAAATACAAACATTTCGGTTTCATTTTTTCATTCATTTTGGGTTTTTTTACTGTGTGAAGGTTTATGCTTCTGATATGCTCCCTCTTCACTTGTCTGCAGATGCGTGTAAGCCAAACACTGCTGACGAGCAGAAAACCCAAAAACCTTACAGGAGGGTGACATATAGGGACAATCGGCCATTTCCTGACCAACCACAGAGGTTTGATCTGCCTCAGGTGTTGTGTAAAGAGGGTCTGGCTGGACACTTCTACTGGGAGGCGGAGTGGAGTGGAACCAAAGTCTCTATAGCTCTGACATATAAAAGAATTAAGAAGAAGGGAGAATTAGCAATGCTTGGATGTAATGATACGTCATGGAGTCTAGATTGTAATCATCAATCTTACTTTGCAAAACACAGTGATAAAATTACTCAAATACATAATTCTTCCTGCTCCAGAAGAGTAGGAGTTTACCTAGACTGGCTGGCTGGCACTCTGTCCTTCTACAGAGTTGACTCTGACACACTGACTCATCTACACACATTCCAGTCCACATTTACTGAGCCCCTCTATCCAGCGTTTTGGGTTTGGTCTGACTCTTCTGTGTCCCTGTGCCAGATTATTTGACATCCACATATAGTGCAGGACCAACTGGTCATACAAATCTATGATGTTATCTATGCAGCCAGGCCTATAATAATCACACTTCTTACTATGATGGTGGTGCTGTGCATATTGCAATGTTTTTTTCTCTTGTAGCATAAGAATGTTCCTTTGATTTACCATAATTGAGATGTATTAGACAATTTTGTTCTTATGGTTGTTATATTGCGATTGTACTGCTCTAAGTGTGAATGAGAGTGAGAGATAGAAAGATGGAGAGAAAGAGAGAAGTACTAGTGTGAAGGGGGTACCTGGAGAGTGTTGAAGGACTGGATGGATGAAGGTGTAAGGTGGCACTCAGTACAGTTACTTAATGGCCACGTACAAGGAACTTTTCAAGGAGGAGTAGATCAATAAGAATGACAATCTTTTATATTTCACTCAAAAGAACATCTGTTATTTATTTAACAGTACATTAAATTCAATGAAAACCTTTTTATCAATGTCCCTTTAGGTTATCAAAGTCAAAGTAGCAAATAAAATACCAAAGAAAAATTACCTCAGAGCTCTGTAAAAAAAGATAAAACAAAATAACCAAATGTTCATCTACCCGGGTAGTATGTTTTTGCGAGTGTAGTGAGATCTCAGCTTATCTGTGGCTTGGAACGTAGTAACGGAATGCGGGATAGTTCGTTGCTGGCAAGTCGCTCCTTCAACTCTCCACCACCGCAGGCACGCGCGTCCACTGGATCGTCCAAACTCGATGCAGACCACAAAAAAACCAACCGGGAAAAAAAGGAATTAACGTTTTCAATATCCTCATCTGAATTCCCACCCGTGCTGTGTTTAGTGTTTGCTTGGAGAGGGCTCCAATGTAGTAAGCTTTATAATTATCTCTTAACCTTTTTTGTTCTCAACTTTTTGTATCTTCGTGTCTACTCAGGGATTTCAGCTCAATCACGTTTGGCTAACGATTTTCTTCTTCTCCCACTAGTAGGCTAACTCCAGCATCAATCTCCCTCTCAGTACTGCCACTACTGCCATCTACTGGTGATAACATGATAAGCAGGGGAAAATTAACTAAAAGCTAGAGATAATGCACCACTTCCTCACAGGTTGAATTTGAGCTGGTTACAAGATATAATGGCTTTTTATCTGCCAGTGATCTGCCTGGGTCACACTTAAATGAAACGAGTCAAATGTAGTGTTAGCCAGCTGCCAACAGGCTGCAGCGATCACAAACAGAAAAATCTTTAGAGATGCAATCTCCCTTATTGTATAGTTTTGTCATAAGCACACAATGAGTATTTGTTTTTGATCACATTGTGCTTTATCTGTATTTAATAACGTTAAGTAAGTACAGTAAGTAAGTAATTTTAAGTTATGTTATGTAATAGAAAGCTTGGGAAGTTGGTAGGTGTTCCAAAAAAGCACTTTTAAACTTTTTTGTGTTGTCATTTTTACATTGGAATCCCACACAAGAGTAGCCTGGTGAATGGCAAACTAAAAATTTTAAGTGATATTTAGTCTGTTTCTCGTAGCGGAAGCATCGTTTACGATTGTCCAGAGCCATTTATTGGGCGCTACGAATGTCTATCATAGCGTCTGTACATGGCTCGGAGCCAATACTAGAGCCACCACATGACGTAAAATGCAATCGAAGGCCGTGCTAGTCCCTTTGTGTTCTGTGATTGGATACTGAAAGCAGGCAAGAAAATTGGCCATGGTAATCATGCTGCTTTACAGAGTGAAATGAAATAAGCGAGCAAGAAAAGAAAGAAAGTGGTGACAACTTTCCCATTTTCCGACGTACGACCCACCCACTTCCAAGATTTATGTTGTGCGTTACATATGGCCTAACCCCTGTCTTTTTACCGCCGTCAATGACGATTGCTTCTGTTTGTTTGTTTGTTTGTTTTTATGCAAAATAACTCAAAAAGCACTGCACAGATTTGAATGATTAGCACATCTATTTTTTTTAGGACAGTGAACGAATGAATCAACACCTAGCCCTTCTGTTTTATACTGCTAAGCGCTACTGAAAGCCACCTCAATGATTGAATTTTGTAGCCTGACATAGCCCGACCATAATACTGCTGTTCATCCGTATTCATGGTCTGGAGGTTCTTTAACCTGACGCGATTATACTGCGGGTGGGAGGGCATTCACTTCTGGTTTGAAACGATTGGACAGCTCGTCTAATCAGCTTCGCTTATTGGCCGGTAGACTCTCTACCGCTGTAAACACGCCCCAGAAGACCGTTCCCAGACCATGGATACGGATGAACATTCGTATTATGGGCGGGCTATGTCAGGCTATGAATTTTGTGCATTGTAGACCAAGTTTGCGAAATGGCAGTTAACACTAACTGAATGAGGCATGTCATAAACGAAACCTAATGGATTTGCTTTCGTTTTGAAATGCCCCATTCTGTTACTGTTAGCTGCCATTTCGCTGCCATCTCAGTCTGCCTTGCATGAAATCCAGTGATTGAGGTGGCTATCAATAGCGCTTGGCAAACAGTAGGACTACGTGTTGGTTCAAGGCTTTTTTTTCCTTTAAGACAAAACTATGGTGTCTGCATAGCATTATTTTGAAATATGTATACATTTCTCACCTCCTTTCCTTTCATATACATAATTGTCATTAAAAATATAATGAAATATTTCTATCTCTGCTCATTTGTCTGTCTCTTATAATCAGATATAGACAATTACATATTTATGTACACAATTAAGTGGCCATTAATGCAAAAGGTTTAGATTTTAAAAACATGGAATAGTGGTATAGTGCTGCATGGGAGTGGTTGGGGGGGGGGGGGTACAAACGCATTTAAGAAGAAATAACAGATGACAGATCAATGACTGAAGCTTAGCCTGTGACGGGAGGGGATATTTGCATACAAAAGAGTAAGTAAGAGTACTTTATTGTCCTTGGGGAAGAAAATTTCTTCTCTGCATTCTCTCTGAAAACTTCAGAGCATCACTCCTTAATTGCATGGAGCAATGGGCAGCCCTTATCCCGGCACCCATGGAGCAGTTTGTGGGTTATGGGCCTTGCTCAACGGCACTGACTGCGCCCATGGATTCCGGACATGGGGAAAATGTTGCACGATTACTCTCCCCACCCTCCTCTTCGCACTGGCTGGAAATTGAGCGGCCGGCCGGCCACCCTCCCTTCCCTTCCCCTCCCCTCCCAAGTCAAAATCGCTGACTGGTACACCACGGAAGATGAGACAACCTGCCTCTAACATCTGCAAATGAAACTGGATTTCTGTGTCCTATTCAGATAGCATTAGCTGCTGATTAAAATTTACTCTTCGTTCTTTTTCCTGCCAACATGACTTGGTTACTGGAAACAACAGGGCTAAGGTTGATGAAAGGTTGTAGTTTGTTCAAGGGCAAAATGGTGATAAGTAGTGTCAGTTTAACGTGTTCATAATGGCATTAATGCAGACCCATTTTAACGGCATGATTTGCCATCTACTTATAATGAATTCAATGATTTCTGATACCAAAAACAGTAGCAATATCATGCTATAACTAGGTTTTCTTTTATTTTGAGTTTGTTTTCACCCCTCATCCATGGATGTTAATAAAAGCATTAAAATGACATTAAAAAAAGAAGTCAACAAATCAAGGAACATTCAGAATAGGAAAACAAACGTTGATTAATTGTTTTCAAATATTTGAATCGCTTGACAGCACTAGCGGTAACTGATTTGACTCTCAGGCCACTAGTATGCTAACCTGACATAGCCCGACCATAATACTGCTGTTGATCCGTATTTATGGTCTGGAGGTTCTTTAACCTGACGCGATTATAGGGCGGGGAGGAGGGCATTCAGTTCTGATTTGAAACCATTGGACAGCTCGTCTAATCAGCTTCGCTTATTGGCCGGTTGTCTCTCTACCGATGTAGACCCGCCCCAGAGGACCGTCCCCAGACCATGGATACCAAGGACTAAGTCCCGCCCTCCATTCAACTGAATGGCCGAGGCTAGGCTAGTAAATGCGGTGAATTGACAGTCAACGCCATTGTGAACACTGGAGGTAACAGACCACGGCCATGCCCATGCTGCCCATGCGCAAAGTTCCAAAGTTGGAAATGACGCATGGACTCACGTTGAATCTCTTTGCAAAAACAGTAGTCCTTCAGTCCAGACGGTGGTGATAATGCACCTAGTTTGTTTGCCATACAACACGAGGAAGAAAGTTCTGTCGAGAACGTGCCTGAAGTTTTATAGCATTCATGATACAACACTTTTTTTTCACATGTTCCTCAAGAAATAAGCAAAGACTAACCAGAGATCATGAAATATTGCTTTTACTCTCCCCGGAGAAATAACATTTCGCATGTAACCGCCCACCAAATTGTAAGTGCATGAGTACTTGTGCCCAGCATGACTCTCGTGCATGCGCTGCCGTGGTTCCAAGGTATGCTGCATAGCGACTCCATACTTAAATATGGCGATGCTAAAGTGCCGCTGCTAATCTGCGCGTTCTTGACCCCCTGATGGATACAGATGAACATTTGTATTATGGGCGGGCTATGTCATAGCCTGGGCGAAAGCGACTGTTGACTATGTCATACAGTCTGGCCCAACGCAATTGAAATAGGTTTCCGGTATTAACAGCATTATCTCTGGCAAGTTCTGATCTATTTCATCATCGTAGTGCCAATAAATCCTCAAGATCATGGATGCTAATGTCATGTACCAATTTTGTGAATGTAATTCGAAAGTGGGGGAGAGAATAACAAACAAGTCCCTATCCTGTGGACTACAACATTTTGAGACATCGCTCTAAACTGTGTGCTGATTGGCTAAACCGTAGAGTAACCGAGAGAAAGGCGGGAAGGGGGGTTTATTTCAGACTACATGCGTAGATAAAATGTTTAGCGGAGGTACGTAGGATGGCATTGCCAGGCTAGCTATGTCAGGCTACTAGCATGCATGTTTCTTTGAATTACTATAAATTTTACAGTGACCTTAGTGAGAGATTCAGTTAAGCAAGCTGCATGGCGCTGGTTTGTAATCTTTTCTCACTATGACCAGGGGCCGTATTCGCAAAGAATCTTATCTTAACTTTAGGAGTACTCCTAAACTGCATTAAAAGTTTTTATGTAGGAGTTATTTCTTAAAAGTAATTCACAATGCCTCTGAGACCTACTTTTAGCGAGGATAAAAGGCAACTCTTAGGCTAAAATAAAAGTTGTGTTGCTATGGTTGACGTCAGCTCTCATGCACGAGCCTGCTTGCATTTACATCGGCGATTGGTTGATGAGTGACAGGTGGGCGTAATCTGCGTGATGTGCTCTGGCTGTGATCTGCTGTTCTCCTGTGTGACGATTGCAGCGCATATCACAAGCCATAAATGAAACGGTAACGAGATTCGCGGTGGAATAATAAAGTATCTTTGCACCGTTTTTACTGCACTTTTGAGAGCACATTTAGAAAGAGAGGAAGTACACAAATTAAACTTGACTGTGAAAAAGTGCATATATATTTAACATGGGTTTTGGTGGTGTGTTTGCATTCCTTGTAAGCTGCATCATTGCATCATTCCTTAATGATGGATGCTTAAATAAATGATTCTTCACGTGCGTTTCGAAAGATTAAGGACGTATTGCATGCAATGGCGATGTGTTAGGAGTTGCTCTTAGTGACTTAGAAGTCCTCTGGACTTCTCCTAAGCTGTCCCAGACTTAGGTGCTACTTTTAGCGCTAAATTGTTTTGTGAATTACTCTTATCCCAAAAAATTAGGAGTCCTAAACCATTTTTGTTAGGAGTTCCTCCTAAATTTGACTGTTAAGAGCTACTTTTAGCCTTAAGATTCTTTGAGAATATGGCCCCAGGTCCATAAAAAAAAAAAAAAATTGTAAAACTTGTAAACTTGTAAAATTTTCTATCATTTTTTACAGTAAGAATGAATTTGGAGATGGACGTCAATCAAGAAAGCTTTATGACTTTACTGTAGCCTAACACATAGCCTATTCATTAAGATTAAGCATTACCACCACCTGGTGGCAGTCCAACTCTTTCATAACTACAGGCAAACCAGGAAGCTGATGCTCACTGAGAGTTACGCTAACAAAACCGGAAATCACTGTTTTGCCTGAAACCATAATAGGTCTTGATTGATTCCGCCGTTTTATTTTCATCCTGAAATCCCTCCCCAACATATGGCACTGAGCTCAGAGGGACATTGAAAACGCGTGAACCGGTGCGACACGATTTTTTCAGCAAACAGAAGTGAACTGAATAGCCTACTTGAGATCGCGCAAGCGTAGCACATTTTTATTGTGTTTTTCTTAGTGCTGTCAGACAATTAAAAAAAATGTTTGATTAATCACACAATTTTGCAATTATTAATTGTGAATCACTTTTAATTGCAACTAATTTCCTCCAGTAAGAATTTTGATGCTAGGGTGCCCTGGAAAGACCCTGATGCTAAATAGCTGGCTTTATTCTTCTCAAATGGTGCAATACCACCTATCCCCTACTCCCACAGATCCCCCAAACATCAACCCTCTGCTGTTGTTGGACATTCAGGAGCTAGGCCATAATCTTTGTCTAGTTTGACTTGATAGCAGAGCCATTTTCCATCTGAAATTGAACATAATACATGCCATGAAAGTGGAACCATATCCATCAGGATTAATTTGAGTTCATTTTTTTTAATCTAAGTAAAAATATTTGGATTAATCACTTTTAAGTTTAAATCAGTTAATTTTGCCAGTACTAGTTTTCCACAGAGGCTAGTTATCCAAGCCTGATGCAATTCATGTAAATATGGTGATTCCAACATCCCTTACAGCACCACACTACTATTTTCCAACTAGAGGAACGCGGTGTTCGCTGTAATGCGACGGGTTTCTGCTCAGCTCTGACAGGACTTTGACACCCCCACTAATCGAGACCAGCATATAACTATGCAGTGCACCGACGTGCAGCATAACTTGCAAACTCATCATTTAATTAGGCTATTTTATGCAAAACATTAACGTTCTAAATAGTCGCCTTTTTTGGATCTCTCTGCCCAACAAAAAGTACAGTTAATATTGATGTCTTTTATTTTTTGCAAATGAAAGTTGGTAGGATAAAGTCTATGCAACATTTTGAAAGATATTTCTATAACCTTATTAGTCAGGAAAAATATTCTGAGACAATGACCAAATTTAACATTCCTTAGTGGTGAAAAACAACTGTTTCCGATTCATATCCATTATTCCATATGTAGAGTTTATGGGGGCTGAAATTAATCCTATCAATATTTGTTTGTGTAAAGAAGCCAGTTTAAGAGGTAGGCTATCTTATCAATATTGTAGTTGCATTATAATAGAAAGTTAAGGCCACCTAGAAAACACGCCCATGTCAAATGACTTTTAAAAGTATCCATTTCAATTTGAGAAGTTCCCAAATAATTGTGTTAGATGACATATAAAATTAAAAATGCAATAAAATAGCTTCTACACCGAATGACCTTGGGTTCTCAAATTTGCTCAGAACGTTTGACTGTATGTGCCGACTAAGATACACCACAATTAATTGCCATCATATGCCCCCTTTAGCTTATAGGAAGGTATAAAGGAAATACCATTGATTTCTATGGGAAAAAGCTTGTTTTTTCAATAGCTTCTACACCAAATGACCTTGAGACCTCAAATTTGCTCAGAATGTTTGACTGTATGTGCCGACTAAGATACACCACAATTAATTGCCATCATATGCCCCCTTTAACTTATAGGAAGGTATAAAGGAAATACCATTGATTTCTATGGGAAAAAACTTGTTTTTCTAATAGCTTCTACACCAAATGACCTTGAGACCTCAAATTTGCTCAGAATGTTTGACTGTATGTGCCGACTAAGATACACCACAATTAATTGCCATTATATGCCCCCTTTAGCTTATAGTAAGGTATAAAGGAAATACCATTGATTTCTATGGGAAAAAGCTTATTTTTTCAATAGCTTCTACACCAAATGACCTTGGGTTATCAAATTTGCTCAAAATGTTTGACCGTATGTGCCGACTAAGATACACCACAATTAATTGCCATCATATGCCCCCTTTAGCTTATAGGAAGGTATAAAGGAAATACCATTGATTCCTATGGGGAAAAGCTTATTTTTTCAATAGCTTCTACACCGAACGACCTTGGGTTCTAAATTTGCTCAGAACGTTTGACTGTATGTGCCGACTAAGATTCACCACAATTAATTGCCATAATATGCCCCCTTTAGCTTATAGGAAGGTATAAAGGAAATACCATTGATTTCTAAGGGGAAAAGCTTGTTTTTTCAATAGCTTCTACACCAAATGACCTTGGGTTCTCAAATTTGCTCAGAACATTTGACTGTATGTGCAGACTAAGATACACCACAATTAATTGCCATCACATGCCCCATGATGCTTATAGTAAGGTATAAAGGAAATACCATTGATTTCTATGGGGAAAAGCTTATTTTTTCAATAGCTCCTACACCAAATGACCTAATGACCTAAATGAATCTATTGAAAAAATGAGTCAAACATTCTGAGCAAATTTGAGGGCCCAAGGTCATTTGGTGTAGAAGCTATTGAAAAAATAAGCTTTTTCCCATGGAAATCAATGGTATTTCCTTTATACCTTACTATAAGCTAAAGGGGGCATATGATGGCAATTAATTGTGGTGTATCTTAGTCGGCACATACAGTCAAACATTCTGAGCAAATTTGAGAACCCAAGGTCATTTGGTGTAGAAGCTATTGAAAAAACAAGCTTTTTCCCATAGAAATCAATGGTATTTCCTTTATACCTTCCTATAAGCTAAAGGGGGCATATGATGGCAATTAATTGTGGTGTATCTTAGTCGGCACATACAGTCAAACATTCTGAGCAAATTTGAGGTCTCAAGGTCATTTGGTGTAGAAGCTATTAGAAAAACAAGCTTTTTCCCATAGAAATCAATGGTATTTCCTTTATACCTTCCTATAAGCTAAAGGGGGCATATGATGGCAATTAATTGTGGTGTATCTTAGTCGGCACATACCGTCAAACATTCTGAGCAAATTTGAGGTCTCAAGGTCATTTTGGTGTAGAAGCTATTGAAAAAACAAGCTTTTTCCCATAGAAATCAATGGTATTTCATTTATACCTTCCTATAAGCTAAAGGGGCATATAATGGCAATTAATTGTGGTGTATCTTAGTCGGCACATACAGTCAAATGTTCTGAGCAAATTTGAGAACCCAAGGTCATTTGGTGTAGAAGCTATTGAAAAAACAAGCTTTTCCCCATAGAAATCAATGGTATTTCCTTTATACCTTCCTATAAGCTAAAGGGGGCATATTATGGCAATTAATTGTGGTGTATCTTAGTCGGCACATACAGTCAAACGTTCTGAGCAAATTTGAGAACCCAAGGTCGTTCGGTGTAGAAGCTATTGAAAAAATAAGCTTTTCCCCATAGAAATCAATGGTATTTCCTTTATACCTTCCTATAAGCTAAAGGGGGCATATGATGGCAATTAATTGTGGTGTATCTTAGTCGGCACATACAGTCAAACATTCTGAGCAAATTTGAGGTCTCAAGGTCATTTGGTGTAGAAGTTATTGAAAAAACAAGCTTTTTCCCATAGAAATCAATGGTATTTCCTTTATACCTTCCTATAAGCTAAAGGGGGCATATGATGGCAATTAATTGTGGTGTATCTTAGTCGGCACATACAGTCAAACGTTCTGAGCAAATTTGAGAACCCAAGGTCGTTCGGTGTAGAAGCTATTGAAAAAATAAGCTTTTCCCCATAGAAATCAATGGTATTTCCTTTATACCTTCCTATAAGCTAAAGGGGGCATATGATGGCAATTAATTGTGGTGTATCTTAGTCGGCACATACAGTCAAACATTCTGAGCAAATTTGAGGTCTCAAGGTCATTTGGTGTAGAAGCTATTGAAAAAACAAGCCTTTTCCCATAGAAATCAATGGTATTTCCTTTATACCTTCCTATAAGCTAAAGGGGGCATATTATGGCAATTAATTGTGGTGTATCTTAGTCGGCACATACAGTCAAACGTTCTGAGCAAATTTGAGAACCCAAGGTCGTTCGGTGTAGAAGCTATTGAAAAAATAAGCTTTTCCCCATAGAAATCAATGGTATTTCCTTTATACCTTCCTATAAGCTAAAGGGGGCATATGATGGCAATTAATTGTGGTGTATCTTAGTCGGCACATACAGTCAAACATTCTGAGCAAATTTGAGGTCTCAAGGTCATTTGGTGTAGAAGCTATTGAAAAACAAGCTTTTTCCCATAGAAATCAATGGTATTTCCTTTATACCTTCCTATAAGCTAAAGGGGGCATATGATGGCAATTAATTGTGGTGTATCTTAGTCGGCACATACAGTCAAACATTCTGAGCAAATTTGAGGTCTCAAGGTCATTTGGTGTAGAAGCTATTGAAAAAACAAGCTTTTTCCCATAGAAATCAATGGTATTTCCTTTATACCTTCCTATAAGCTAAAGGGGGCATATAATGGCAATTAATTGTGGTGTATCTTAGTCGGCACATACAGTCAAACATTTTGAGCAAATTTGAGAACCCAAGGTCATTTGGTGTAGAAGCTATTGAAAAAATAAGCTTTTCCCCATAGAAATCAATGGTATTTCCTTTATACCTTACTATAAGCTAAAGGGGGGATATAATGGCAATTAATTGTGGTGTATCTTAGTCGGCACATACAGTCAAACATTTTGAGCAAATTTGAGAACCCAAGGTCATTTGGTGTAGAAGCTATTGAAAAAATAAGCTTTTCCCCATAGAAATCAATGGTATTTCCTTTATACCTTACTATAAGCTAAAGGGGGCATATAATGGCAATCAATTGTGGTGTATCTTAGTCGGCACATACAGTCAAACATTCTGAGCAAATTTGAGGTCTCAAGGTCATTTGGTGTAGAAGCTATTGAAAAAACAAGCTTTTCCCATAGAAATCAATGGTATATGAAAGTTATAATATGGGTGGTTCTGAAGCTTGTAAAACCATGGGGGTGTGCTCACTGCAACACTGAGGGAAAGTGAAATAGAATTCAGCACCATTTAGCGAATATCTGTCGAATATGCGAATATCTGTCGAATATCCAACGTGAAACTGTCTTCACCGCGGTACATTTTCGGCCCGCCAGCGCAACATGATCCAGCTTGACATTGGAGACAATCAGGGGGTAGTGGCACTTTGGATGTAGTACTAGCCATCTGGCTGCTGAAACGATGTTGGTCCAGCTTTTTCTGGCCACTGCCGCGTCTCACCCAGCTACACGTAGGCTACAGCACCATCAGCTGAATATGAGCGCTTGTTAGCCCTCTCTCCTCACGCAAACAGGTATTTAGAAGCGCTGCATTATTTGAATATCGGAGCAGACGCATACAAGACAGCCACAGTCCAAAATGTCTAAACGAAACAAACAAAAAAACAAAAGCCTTATAAAAAGCAAACGGATAGTAACAGAAACTAAGAGGTAATGTCTACAGCACTCCACAAGCAAAAATAAAAACCGAAAACAACGGAAAAAGGGTGAAAATAAGTGAAAAAATAGGGGAGCTAAGTTCAGGCAAGCCGCCGTGCATCGCCATCTCCTGTGTGTGTTTTCAAAGTTCTCTATGCCTCGGTTTAAATGTAAACACCCTTGGGAATCTACGGAAGGAAGTTTGGAGTAACTTTGAGCTTTGTCAATGGTGGAAATTATGGAGGTAAGCTACAGTTTTCAACTTAAACTATGAGGTGCCCGATTGACTGCAATGTTAAGCCTGTGTGTTAACTAGCCGTATTCCCGAGAGGAGGGTGTTACGTTAGATACTTAGGTTAAACCTAATTCTAGATAATAATGAGCCGGAGTCCAGTGTACATGTGGGTATGT
>JAODXP020001324.1:0-22838 GCA_027497455.2 Sardinella longiceps | reverse complement strand
TTGTAGGATTTTGGGAAAGTGCAGTTTATGTCAGTACTTGCCCCATGATGGCCAGTCAGCGCTGGGAGATCCCAGCCACCTTCTAAAGCTAGAAGAGAAAATAATTATTCTATTGTAGATATACCCCTCAAGGGAGTAGGTTTGGTCTCAACATTGCAAATATCAGTAACCTACATTGCATAATTTTGGGCCTTTACTTATGTGGTGATGGAGTTTTGCCTCCTGAATCTATTGGGTTGGTTTGTGTGATTCCACAAGTAGTGTTGGCTATAAATGTATCTTAATGAATGAGAGTGAATAACACATCACACAGTAGATCTAGGCTACTAATGAAAATTCATCCTGCAAATGGATGATCGAAAACTTGTCTGAGCAGTTATAGGTCTAGCCTATATCATGATGTGTGGTGATTTTTGCAAGTTCTTGGTTAGATGGAACCCCAGTCTGCCAACTAAACCCAGTTTAGCCTATAATTTAGCCTGTAATAGCAGATAAAGCTATTTCTCTAAAGGTGAAACTTTACACTGAAATTGAACCCTTAAACCTCATCGTAGTGCAGTGACAAGTGATACCAATGGATAGGCCTGTAGTTTAATTTGGTACCAAATACCACCATTGTAATAGCATATATACCCACATAAAGCTTCCGAAAGACAGTGAAGAAAAACCACGTCACCCGCGATATTAATTGCGGTGGCGGCCTTGGTGCTCTCTATTGTAGCTAGTAGCTTACCAGAGACTTCTCCCCCATGTCTGCTATCTGTCTCAGTAGGTTTCACTTTGTTTACGTCCATGTGAGATGAACGTGGCTCTGATATTGCTCAACTCTGGTGTTTCTGTTCTGGGTTGAAGAATGCTGGCATGTCGAAAACACTAAACAAGTATACTATAGTGTTTCGCAAGAAATATGCAAATAAATGTATAACTTTGTCAGGTAAAAATAAAATGCTAAATATTGGTATGGACTATTTGTCTTCCCAAAATATTGGTTGTGACATGTCACTATGGTCCCTATGCAAATCTACGCCATTGATAACCCTCCAGAGCATACCTGGGCAAACTAAGGCCCTTTGAGCTATTCAATCCGGCCCGCGGAGCCCTCTAAAAGTAGAATAATTTTTAATTATTAATAATTTTTATTTCTGCATGCCACAGAAACGGCAATGTCTGCTACACACATTTTGCAAAACTCTACACACAGTTATATAAATAACACAGACACAGCAATCACTTGTCAGTTTTGTATTTGCAATTGAAAGTTACTGCCCTCCAAAATACCGCACAAATGAATCCACGGAACTGTCTGCGAACACACTCTAGTGCAAAGTTAGAAACACAGTAAAAACACAATAAACATGATACTGTATATGTACATAGGTTTACTCATGACAAATCTTCTATGAAACTCATTGTTTTATTTGTTTCTCTATTTCTCCAAAAAAAATAGCAAGTTCACAGCAATAGCAAGCATATGTGGTTGTGTTGCAGTTTATCCATACCTTGTGTCATCTAAATTATCTCATACATAACAAAGTCAAGCACATGCCTTTTCCTAAATAGGGTTTGTTTCTACAAATTTGTTTTGTATTTATCACCATAATGTGTAACTGACAGTAATATTGTCTGATCATTGGAAGACTGTGTTTATGAAATGAAACAAAATGGTGTTTTTTATAATTGTGTGCATGTTTTTTGACTTAAAGGAGAGTACCGGAGTGAATTCAAATATAACCCTGTTGAAAGAGCTTGCTAAATGCGCTAGTTAGCGAGTGGAACAAAATAATTTGGCAGCAGCACAGACCGAACGCGAACGCAGAAGCGAACAGGCACTTTACACTGAATCAATGGGACCTGACTGTTGGAAACCGAAAGTCAGATCTGAGGTTACATTGACTCAATGTAAAGTGTTTCGCATCCGCGTTAGGTCTGTGCTGTTCGAAAATCTTTCATTTTATGCAGCATTTTATGCTGTTAGAACGCTCGTGCAGCAGGGCTATGCTTAAACTTACTCCGGTATATTGCTTCAAGTGTGTATTTTTTGAAAAGAAGAACTGTAAGCGGACATTGTGTGTAATGTTGTGAAACTATCAGCATCAGACTGTAACATAAAAGTCTATGTTTTTTTGTAATCGGCAGAATGCATTCCCCAATGCCCTGTAGTCAGAGCGTTGTACTTTTGTTCCGTAATCTTTTCTCTAACAGTAAGATGCTTTGGATAGTGAAAGAGAAAATCTTTTTTATAGGCCCTTTTATTCTTATGCTACTTGTATGTGCCATGAGGGTGCTATGCTAAAGAATGTGAAATGCTATAGTACTGTCTTGTGGTCTTGTGTTTTCTGCCTACTATTGTGTGCAATCTTGCTCTTACTTCTGAGAAACCAAAAATTCTGACCTGTTTTGAGTAAAGCTCTGTTCACACCTAGATATATAGATGAATGGTATTGTTGGTCTGTCTTCATGCAAATGAATTATTAGTGCCTAAAATTTCATGATTTCTGACAAGCTATCAGCCTTTCATAGTCCTAAAATTCGCCTTGAAAGTGATCCCCAACAAAAGTGTTGCACATGTTTTTTTTGTTTTTTTTTCGTAATAGTTGTGGTGTGAACGCTGTCATGCATTATAATTACAGCGATATTTATTTGTAGTCATAGTTATGGTTATCATTCCAGACAGTAGTCGAATTGTAAAATAAAAAGAAGGGGGATGGTGGATTTTATCATTTGGGACGGCTAATTTGTGTCGATGAGCACCCATGGTGGGGTCACTTGTACAGAGTGCATAGGCCTCGTGGATACACGCACACAGGCAGACGCGTTTTCATTTGGCCTAATTTATGTTTTATTAATCAGTTGTTATAAATCTATTTGTCAATGGAAGGACAGGAGTTTGTTGATGAGTTTGTTTCAACAGAGGGCACTACTTTGGCAATGGTGAAGTTTTAAAGAATTGTTGAATGTGAGGTCCATGTTATATACTTCTGCCCCTTTGTTATGATTCAGGAATGATGAGACCTAATTACTACAATTACCCATTCATAACAATATGTTTTTTTTTATTCATACATGTGTTTATTTAATTAACTGGAAAAAAAGAGAAAAAGAAATAAGGTAATTCTTTAATATTTGGAATTTTAATCACTGTGCTAACTCCTCATCTCTTCATTACTCTGTACACGGAGGCTACACATGCCATGCACAAGGATGTCCTGTGCAAGTCTTAGCCAAGTTTAAAATGCATTGCAAAAATGCAAATGCATTTTTATAATCAGCCCAATGTTGGAGAATGAGAATAATAATATCAAGTACTGTTACTTTCACGTGATCAGTGTTAATACATCAATCATAAAATTCAGAGCATTAGATGAACTTTGCGGTGTTTTTGTTCTGGGACTTGCGCGTATGCGTGCGAGTAAAATGCGTTCGGTAAGGGGCGCAACACAGAGGAGAGTTCTGTGTCTGTGTGCGATTGCCAGATAATGGGTGACAGAAAGACGACGTGTTGGGAAAAACACAAGTATTTTCCTATAGGCGAACAGAAAGATGACGGGCCTACCTGTCAACTGCGTGCGTCTCTCTGAAAGCCTCAGCTTAGTGCAGAGCCTCAAAAAGGACAAATGCATGCTGTCTATGCGTAATTCCAGAGGTTTGACCACCCTATTTGTGTGTGGCCAGCCTGTACGTGATAAATAGTGTACAGTAGACAAACTTTATTTTGCAAATATGCTTGTGGATCGCCAGACACCTTCATGCCATGTAGTAAGACCGGCAAGAAAACAGTGGTAGGCTACCGTTTTGAAAGTGAAACCAAAAATCTGCGCTTTGGCCGAAATTTTCGATTGCGGTGACTGAAACGTTTGTTTAAGTGAAGCGCATAAATAAATGCAAAGCCTCTAATGTTGAAATGGTAGTAGGCTAATATTTCCAATGTTAAAATAATTGTAATTTTCACATTAACTAATAAAATGGAACAAGGGATGGTATGGGGGGATGGCTGTTTAAGAAGGGGGATGATTTTAATTTTTTATTTCAGAAGGGGGATGCCGTTCTCCTTCATCCCCCCTCAACTCGAGTACTGATTCCAGGGGTAAACGGTCCTATATACAGATAAGCTGTACAGGGCAGTGTAGCGACCTCTGCTGGGTAGAGACCAGAATTGCAGCCTAAGACAAAGGCCAGAGACTCAAGTTACTGAATCCAGAGGAACATTGTTGATATCTAACAAGGTTATTCATATGGGATAAGTTAATGAGGAATGTTAAGTAAAATTCTTCCTGCTCCATGTAGAGCATCGGATGTTGCCCATAGCTTATGTAAACCTAGGCCACATGGTTGTAACTTTTATGGCAAGACACAAATAACTTGATGTTATGAAATACATTTGTGCAAGCATTTTTAATTAATTAAAGATCAAAACAACACATTCATGCACAATACTGTAAACAACAAGGTCTATACATCTACTGCATTTCCATCTTACTCCACAGTGGACATACTGGTGCAGCTGAGTTACTGTGGCCTGGTGGAGCTCCTAACTGTAGCATATTCACAGTCTTGCCTGAGGGGGGCAGTAGAGGTGTGTGGAGGGTCACTGCCACCAGGCTTTGAGTGGAAGCTGACAAAGGAGTAGTTGACATCCGCAACAGCATCAGTGGGGGAGGGACTTCCAGTGGTTGAACTGAGGTCATGCTGAAAGATGAGAGAGAGAGAGAGAGACTTGAATAAACACAACTTCTGTCTTCTTGCATTGTACTGTTGCATAGTTGACAATAAAGTTGAATGAACAGTACAAAAATGAATGAACAGTACAAAAAAGATCATGAAAGTTATTTTCATTTTTCTGAGTGCTTGAGGGAAGTGTAAGTCTAGTCTCACCTCTTGGTCACAGGTGTTGTTCCTTGATGACTGAGTTGAGTTTGGGCCTGTGAAACAGCTCAACCAATCAGATTAAGATGTTTCAGATGCTCATACACCAACTAACAAATAATCTGTTTGGTGTGTGTGTGTGTGTCTGTGTGTGTGAGAGAGAGAGAAGAGAGAGAGAGAGAGAGAGAGAGTGTGACTAGGTAGACAGAGTGTGTGTACTCATCACAACCTCCACATTCATACTGTAAGCTACGTTGAGTCTAATAACCTAACCTCTGCTCCTGTGCCTTCTGTACATGTAGATGATGACAACGAGGATACCCAACAACAGAACTACAGCAGTCAGGACCACAGCAACACCTAACAGGAGAGTTAAAGGTATACCAGGCAAGTCATGTCCATTTATCCTATGACGATGGTAAAGGATCCTAAAATCAGCCTAAAATATTGCTTAATCTCCCTTTAATCAAAACATAACTCGCTCACAAAGTGTTTTTAAACATTTATCTGCAAAAATACGCATGTAACCTTAAACTTTAGGAAATAGTAATATTGTGTTAATTGTTTTCATCATACTTGGAGACGACTGGGAGACTGTTGTGTGATTCACTTGACTTTGCGTTGTAGACGATGACGGTGAATCTGAAAATATAAAGAATTCATCCACAATATAGATATAACTTTAAAAAAATCCACAACAAATCAAACCCACAAAAATGGATGTCGGAAAAGGCATTCAATCTGTAGTGTAATACATATATAACTCACTCACAAAGTGCATTTAAGCATTTACCGACTATCTGCAAAAATCGCCATGTAACATTAAACTTTAGGAAATAGTAATATTGTGTTAATTGTTTTCATCATACTTGGAGACGACTGGGAGACAGTTGTGTGATTCACTTGGCTTTGCGTTGTAGATGATGACGGTGAGTCTGAAAATGTAAATAATTCATCCACAATGTATAGATATCATAAAATCACAACAAATCAAACCCACAAAAATCGATGTTGAAAAAGGCATTACGTAATATATGCCTTTTTTAAGATATTTTTTGAGGGTTTTGCCCTTAATCGGATAGGGCAATATAGAGGTGGACAGGAAACAAGTGGTAGAGGAAGATGGGGAGGGATCAGGAAATGACCTTGGGTCGGACTCCAACCCGGGTCCACAGAGTAATGGTGATGAGGCTTGACCTAAAGGTCAAGAAGAAGAGACAGAGGTATGACTACCAGAATAAATTAGATTGAACTGTTAGTAAAACCCCATCTGCAAATTTACCACTGTCCTTAGTGAAACAGATACAGTATGCAGTGCTTTCTTAGACACTGAGAGTCTTCCATTTAGCATGTTTCCAACTCTGCTCTAGAATTTTCTTGCCCTCAACGTCACCTACCAAGCAGCATCCAACCTCAAGGGGGTTAAAAGCAGTTTGGTCTGGAAGACACTGTGTGGACAAAAAAGACCAAAGACCTCCAAGCCCTACAACACATAATGCTCACTGGGTCCTCACCAGTGTTCGCAAACCATTAGTACCAAATAGGGCACCTGCTACTCACCAATAAAGAGTTGAGTCCTCTTGATCAAAGTGATGAATCTGTTTGGTTTTGAGTTTTCACCTACTCCACAATAGTAATCTCCTGCATCTCTTTCAGACAGATGGTGCAGTGTCACTGAGAACTGCACTTCATTTTCATCAGTGGATAAGATTTGTATTTGTCTCTTGTGTGTTCCCGGTGAAGTAAGTTCAAAGCATTTTAACTTTTTACGATAATGGCAGAGGTACTTGATGTTGTGTTTGTAGGATTCTGCGAATGTGCAGCTTAATTCAGTGCTTGCTCCACGATGGCGGGTCAGTGCAAGAAGATCCCAGATACCTTCAAATGATAGAGGAGAAAAGAAATGTTGGTAACACTTTATTTTAAGGTTCACATATTAGCCACTAATACATATAATAATAATACAAGTAATGCCTGTATTAGTGACTTGTAAGGCATGTGTTAGGCAACATTAATCATTTGTTAAGAGTGTATTCACAAATGTCTTGTTCATGACTAATTAGCCTTTATTTTTGTTTTGGTAGGTACTACTACTTAGTAAGTAGAGATGAAGGCTTATTAGGGCTTTATTAAGATTATCAAGAATAAATGTCTAAATAGTCATGAACAAGACATTTGTGAATACACCTAAAAATAATTAATGTTGCGTGACACATGCCTTACAATGCACTAGCATTAATTAGGTATGTACAGAGTTGTATAAAGTACTGGAGTAGAGGAGTGGAGTAGAAGTAGAAGTACCATATCAAAAAAATTACTTGAGTGGAAGTAGAAGTGGTCCCTAAACATCATACTTAAGTGGAAGTACTAAAGTATTCAAAATGTTTTGTACTTAAGTATTGCAAGTAAAAGTATTTAAAAAATTGCTACTCAAGTACTGAAAGTAAAAGTAGAAGTACTGTTATATAGCAAAGAAAGCAGTCAAAAGTTTGAATATCATATTGTTTTACATTTATTTGGCTGAAATAGTCTGTTTGGCCATGGACTCTAAGTAGGGCCAGGGATGGTCACCACCATTCCCCTCACTAAAATCATTTGAAGTTAAAGAACTTGGTGTACTCCTTCTATCTCGAAATGGAGCAGTAGACTGACCCTTACTAATGGTTCCCAATTGAATGCATTTAGTACTCCGAAAGGTCGAAGAGGTACATGAGGTCTCATATACCGTTTGAATCGTCCAATAATGATCATGAAAACCTGGTGATGCTCTCGTCTGCATTGATAGGCTATCATTGGATGAGGTAACATTTTTTATAAAAGTAACGAGTGACTTATCAGCACATCAAAAATGTAACAAAGTAGAAGTATTAAATTCATCAAAAAAATGTAGTGAAGTAAAAGTGGAAGTAGGAGAAAAAAAGAAGACTCCAGTAAAGTACAGATACTGCATTTTAGTACTTAAGTAGGCTACTTAAGTAGTTCTACTTCGTTACTATACATCTCTGGGTATGTATTAGTGGCTAATATGGAATAGGGTTAAGATAGTGCCTTTTAGGCTGTGCTGCCTGGCAGGTGCCGTTGGGGGCAAAAAACACCCTTGAGCGTTAATACCAATCTATTAGTTGTATGTTCTGTACAAACCTTTCCTAATATTCAGCTGTATGTCAGTAGAGATCTCAGGAGGAGCGTTCTCCACCAGACAGTGGTACATTCCAGTGTCCTCCTTAGTCAGATTAGTGATCAACACCATCAGGTTTCCTTCGGAAGGGTTATCATACAAAAAAAACCTTTGATTGGATGCAGGACTGGTGTTACTATCTGCTTTTATGTGACGGGGACAGACATCCCATGATCCTTTGCAAAGATACTTCCTGTTGCTTTTGTAGAATGATTTATAGCTACAGTTAAAGATGACTGCACCATGTTCATGTCCAGTTACTTTAAGTGTATCAACACCACCTGTAAGGAAAATAGTATGAGAATCAGAGCAGTGCCATCCTGGATCCATGTCCTAAAATACTTTAGAATAAAATTCACAAGTTATGACTACTTGTGCCCCAAACAAAACGTAAGGTAAAGAAGAGATGCAAAAAAAAAAAAACACAGAAGAGAAAGTAAAGTGAGACACAGAGCTTAAGTAGACCTTGTTTCCTCTGTGACTCACACTACTAGTTGTGTGCTGAATTAAGGAACTAAAACATCCAGAGGAACAGCTTTGTTGGACATTTCCTGTTTGGTGTCTTTGTGTAGGTGACATTATTGACTATATAAAATAGACAACACGAGAAAACATAGCCTTTTCAATGCATTCTAAACACCTACAATAGACTCATACAGATCAACCCTGATGACAGTAAATTTAGCAAAGTACTGTACTGTATAATAAATAATAATACATTACTGTGTAATAAATGTGCCAAACAAACCCAACACACTTAGTTGATATCTTAGACAAATCTTAGACATACAGCTACAGCTCATAAATACTTAATAGTGTATAATCAAGAAAACAAAGCCGTTGATTAGCTGTTGTGTTGCTTGGAAACAGGAGATGCAACAGTTAGCTAAGAACTATTTTTGGGGACTGGGTGATGAACAAACAGAAATGGAAACGAAATGGTAGAATATAAAATCCAGTCTTACACAGTCGTTAGTTAGCAATGGAACTGTTGTATAAGAGCAATATAACACTTGTGTTTATGGAGAATGTTCCATTCGTTCCTGTATGCATAATATACAGCCTATAGACTATACAGAATATAATTGTCCATCACATCTTGTGTCAACTCTTACACACAATTTCAAGCATTTCAAAGCATTTTAAAAGAAATGTACCTGAAAGAATGGCTATAAGTGTAACAGCAAGAATTTCCATCCTCTGTTCGTCCCTGTCTCATTAGGTCTGATCTAGATGCAGTCTGTCTCACAATGCAGGCAGCAAGTTGATACGTGTGGTTTTTATTTGTACTCTTCCTGTTCAGCAATGTGTGGTTTTGTCTGGCGTGCTTTCTCTTTGCAAGGGCTTCCTCTTATTTAACCTTTAGGAGACCCTATGCATGTGCGATGGCATCATCCAGTAAGCTAAGAAACAAACAAAGCAGCTATTAAGCGTTTCTGCCAATAATCTTCCATGTAGAATTCCGAAGTCAATGGAGAAAGCCGCTAACAAAATGTATCGACTGTCGAATTGTCTGAGAAAGTACAAATTGCTAGGTCGTCACGTGACCTAGCCTGCCTGCTAACAAAAACAAACGGGGGGTGGACACTCCCACTGATCTTGCAAGGGCCCTATTCACAGACAAGTTTGCGAAGGGGATCATTTTACTCATTGATCAATCCCAATGAGTTCTAAGCGATGTATTTAAAGGTACAATGAAACATCAAAATTTTACCTAAATCTTGCAAGTGGGGGCTTTAACTCTATGTATTATTTCCACAAGCAACATAGAATATTTTTATCACTCATGTAGTGTGAATATTATAAGAATAATGTGATTTGTGAGCACTGTGAGGGTGCTGTGAAATCTACTAATGCTTCAGCATTGTGTAATACTGAGAATGGAGATACTGTGAGAACTGAGAAGTATGTGTGATACCGAGAACTGTGTGGTCCATCCTCTTTACCTCTCTCTAGTTATTTCTAGTCACGTCACAGAAAAAGCAACAAGAGCTAATGTTTTGCATAGGCCTACACAGTAAGCACTCTTAAAGCATGCACATGTTTTCTTTAGTGTGGTGTAGTCTTGTGTGTTCGGCCTACCATATTAATATGTGTGAGGGCACTATTCACTCACTCACTTAGTGTGCTAATTTGCACTCGGAAGATCACACTCTTGCACTTCCTAAATCTTGCTTTTAACTCTTGTTAGCAAGTCACACTCCTAGGAAGGTATTTACAAGTACATGTATTGTGTTGTAGCTTAATGTTACTCCTCATTTTTTTCAAGTTGCTTTGTGTAAAAACATCTACTAAATGCACAGCTCTATAATGTATATCATATTTTTACTCTATAATGTATATCATATTCCTACCAGCGAGAAAGAATATAATTTTTATATGTACTGTATGCCCATTTACAATATCATATTCTTATGTTATTTGAATGTGCCATGAGGGTGCTATGCTAGAGAATGTTATGTTATAGTAATGTTTCAGCACAGTGGCATCATGCATATGACTGTCACCTGATGAATGTGGTTTGGTCTTGTGTGTTCTGCCTACTGATGTCTGTGGTCCACCTCTTCCTCTGTTTCTGCTTACTTCTGAGAAGCATTACAGAAAAGCAGCAATAGAAAATGCATTGAATTATATAGGCTACCTGCATTTGTGTTGATAGATGAGAGAATATAGCTAATCTATATAATATTTCTCCCCATTTATAAAATCCATTTACTTATATGTACCATGAGGGTGATATGCTTAAGAATGTTAAATGCTATAGTAATGAGCACAGTGGCATCAAGGTACATGTGGCAGTGACCTGAATGTGGTTTGGTCTTGTGTGTTCTGCCTACTAATGTGTGTGGTTCACCTCTTCCTCTGTTTGTCTTTACTTCTGACAAGTATGTTGCAAAAAAAAAAAATGCAACAAAAATGCATCTAGCTATGCTAAGTGTAGGCAATAAATCCCAAGAGGACGGTGTAAATGCTGGTTTTAGCACGGGTGTTGCGGCTGCGCCTCGTGCTGTAGACATCCGTGCTAAAACCACCAGTGTCCTGGACGAACACCTTATCTGGCGCCCCCCCCCCCCCAAAAAAAAAAAAAATAAATAAATAAATGAATAAATAAATAAATAATAATAATAATAATAATAATAATAAAGCCATTGCTGCTCATTTCCATTTTTTTCTATTTTTTTTTTTTTTGCAAAACTTTTATGGTACTTATGGTAGCTATTAGTTACTCTACTATGCATGTCTAGCTTCTACAGCAAAGGAGAAGATCTGAACCCCAAACCCCTCCCCTTTCTTGTGTGTGAGACTTCAGCACTGAAGTCTGAAAGCAGGCAAACCATGTTCATTTACTGCAAATGGGTGATAGAAAACTCTTCTGTTCAAATTATAGGTCTATATCATAATATGTAGTGATTGTTTGGGTTTCATTTTATTTTTTGAGCTCTTTATTAGATGGAACTCCAGCAGCCAAGTTTATAACACCAGATAAAGATGTTTCAAAATGGGGGGGGGGGGGCGATCTTTACACTGAAATTGAATGCCCTCATTCTCAAGCAAGTACATTACAAGTGGCACCAATGCATGCGTCTGGTTGTCTACTTTCATTTGATACCAAATACTTCTATTGTAGGCACAGATATACCCGTGCCAAAAGAGCTTCCAAAAGACAATGAAGCAAAACCGGATAACCCGCGATTGTAATTTTCGGCGCTCGCGTGCGCAATAATAATAATAAAAAAAAGAGCCCGTAATGCCGCCCTGCCGGCGATGACGCCCTGGGCAACCCCCCATATCGCCTATGCCAGAAACCGCTCCTACCGGCTTTGGTTTCTTTAACGGAAAACACATCCACAAGAAATATAGCAAGTTATTCATTGACACCAATTCCTCCGCTAAAAAAGTATTTCCTCTTACTGAATGGTTGCCTAGTAATGCACAAGCGCTGCTCCGCTTTCTTATGGCGCAGTGGTTTAGAACGAAATGCGGTTGGAGCCATGCTAAATGATTTACTTACAATGGCATCGAACATGTTTTCAACCAATAACAATCAAGGACCGGAACTATCAGTTTTAGAAATTATTATATCCAAATTATATGGCATACAGTTAACTTATATCATCAGTTTACCAGAACATAACCAAAAATCCTGACACGTGTTTTGTGTTAAACTTTACAGGATGATAGAGTGACCTCTGCTGGGTTGATACTGGAGTTGCAGCCAAAGACAACTGAGATTCAAGCTACTGGATCCACATCATTCATATCCAACAAGGTTATTCATATGGGGGAAGTTAATGAGGAATTTTAAGTTCAATTCTTCCCTCTCCATGTGGAGCATTGGGCGATGCCCATCCTAGGTTCTGTAACCCTAGCCCACATGGCTGTGCAGGGAAGTTTGACCACAGTGAGGGGTCAGTCCTCTAGCAATCTATGTGTGTTACTTTTATTTTTGCAGACACAAATGCAGTATTTTCTCAACTCTTTTCCTGCAGAGGGTGGAATAATCTACATGCTTTTAATTTAACAGACAAATTACGTGGCAATGCATTTGATTTTATTTATTAAAAGCAAGTTATTATTGTACTTAGCCTAATGTTACAGTGGAAATAATAGAGCAATCATCATATTCATCATCATCATTTTCTTCTTCTTCTTCTTTTACTTCTTTTACCACCTTAGTTCCATGGTGTTGAAGGCTGTGATACACAGAGTGATCTTGGTTGGTGTTGCCGTTCAAAGACTGATACACTGATTCTTCAGCAGGATTGTTGGGGTTCAGGCTCTGGTAGGTAGAGTCTTGCTGCATGGTGTTGGGGTTCAGGCTCTGGTAGGTAGAATCTTGTTGCATGGTGTTGGGGTTCAGGCTCTGGTAGGTAGAATCTTGTTTGGTGGTGTTTGGGTTCAGGCTCTGGTAGACAGATTCAGATGCAGGTGTGTCGGAGGGAAACTGTGATGTTGCAGCAGGATTGTTTTCATAATCAACTGTAACCTGAAATACAAATCAAATCCACAGACACGCTACTTTTGAGTATAACATGTTCAGTTTGTGTATTTGAGGGTGTGTGTGTGTGTGTGTGTGTGTGTGTGTGTGTGTGTGTGTGAGTGAGAGAGAGAGAGAGAGAGAGTTTGTCAACTTTACCTCAGACGCTGCAGAAAGAGGAATTAGTCAGGCTGCCCGATCTCTGCATTCAAAATCTATGGACACTCTAAGTGGGCACTCTAAAGGTGCCTACAGACCAAAGATCCGTGACGAGACGGGCTCCGACGTTCTAAAAACCTGGACGTTCTAAAACTCAGAATCTGTGATTTGACATTTAAGGGCAATTCAGACTGAAGATCCGCGACGAGATGAAATGGTTTTAGAATGGAGTTGCGGCGGTGTGGATGAATCGTCAAAGGTTGTTGCAGGCAGTTGCAAGCAGTCACAAAAGATTTAACATGTCAAATCGCAGTTTCAGTTTTAGTACGTTGCTTACCCTGCTGAAAAAGCTTGAAAAAAATAGAACTCTTTTCTATTTCAAAAAAGCAGTGTGCGAGCTGTGTGGTTCACCGCTCAGAAACAGGAGCCGAGCAGAACACGCGTGCAGTGTGAACGATTTAACCTGTTATCACCCGGTGGAATGGAATACTGTTTTCTGATTGGCTGTCAGGGTGTCCGTTATTTCTAGATAACAGGACACCTGAGGCATTGTTGGGTTAAAAAAGTTTCACCAGCGTTCTATATCAATGCTCTTTAGAATGCAGCCTTGCGGATCTTCTTTCATATGAAAATAGTACCCCAACCGAACAGGATAACTTCTTTCTAAACGGAGCCACGTGTTTCTTTTATGTTTTAAACACTTGCTTACCATCTATACGTTTTAGTTGCAACCGGGTGATAAGCGGGATAACGGCCTTCGAGGTGTCCCGATATCAGAGAAATAATGGACTTCGCGTAGGCAAACAGCCCTTCGGCTTCGCCGTCGGGCTGTTCTTTGCCTCCGCGTCGTCCATTATTCGTCTGATATCGGGACACCTCGGCGGCCGTTATCCCTTACTTATCACCCGGTGGAATGGAATACTGTTTTCTGATTGGCTGTCAGGGTGTCCGTTAATTCTTGATAACAGGACACCTTAGGCATTGTTGGGTTAAAAAGTTTCACCAGTGTTCTATATCAATGCTCTTTAGAATGCAGCCTTGAGGATCTTCTTTCATAAGAAAATAGTACCCCAACCGAACAGTATAACTTCTTTCTAGGCGGAGCCACATGTTTCTTTCAGCATTAAAATGCTGAACATTTTAATTACATTGTATGTCTGCAGATTGTATTATTCACCTTTAGGAAGTTTTATTAAATCAAAGTACATTTAATTTGTAAGTCTGTGAACTGACACTTGTAATATAACACTTAATCTATGCTATAGAGGAAATGGTAGCATGGTGCACCGTGCTTTCTTTTTTTTTTTGGTTTGTTTTTCTTTTTACTATGTGCAATACTTAAATAATAAAGCCAGTGTAAATCAATAGCCCTGTTGTTCAAACTTGGTAAGCAGTTAGCAGCACCATCACAGCAAACCAATAGCACCAATCAGGGCAGATTTGCAACTCACCAATGAAGAGTTCAATCCTATTGACCAAAGTGATGAATCTGTCTGGTGAGAGAACATGAGAGGCATCACCTGCTCCACAATAGTAATCTCCTGCATTAGTTTCAGACAGATGGTATAGCTTCACTGAGAACTGTATTTCATTATCAGTGGATAAGATTTGGATATTTTCAGGTTTCATGTTCCATGTTCCAGGTGAGGTCAGTTCAAAGCAGGTTAACTTTCTATGATGGTGGCAGAGGTACTTATTGTTGTGCGTGAAGGATATTGGGAATGTGCATATTATGTCAGTACTTGCCCCATGATGGCCAGTGAGTGCTGGAAATTCCCAGACACCTTCTAATGCTGGAAGAGAAATTAATTATTCTATTGCAGACCCCTCTATAACCCTCCAGAGGATTCATACAGTATCAATCTAAGCTGTGTATACTGTACAAACCTTTCTTAATCTTCAGCTGTACATGTATTTCAGTAGAGATCCCAGGAGCTTTCTCCACCACACAATAGTAGTCTCCTTTGTCCCCCATAGTCAGATTAGTGATCAACACCATCAGGTTTCCTTCGGAAGGGTTATCATACATAAAAAACCTTTGATTGGATGCAGGACTGGTGTTACTATCTGCTTTTATGTCACTGGGACAGACATCCCATAATCCTTTGCAAAAATACTTCCTGTTGCTTTTGTATGCTTTATAGCTGCAGTTAAAGGTGACAGCACCATGTTCATGTCCAATTATAGTGTGTGTAAGTGCATCAGCTCCACCTGTAAGGAAAATAGTATGAGAATCAGAGCTGTGCTACCCTTAGTCCACTCCATGTCCTAAATATTTTTGAATAAAATTTAAGTCACAATTCATGACTATTTATACCGCAGAGAAAAAGAAAGGTAAAGAAGAGGTGCAGAAAACATAGAAGAGTAAGTAAACTGAGACACAAAGCTAAAGCAGACCTTGTTTCCTCTGTACCTCTGACTACTAGTTATGTGCTGAATTAAGGAACTAAAACAACTAAAGGAACAGCTTTGTTGGACATTTCCTGTTTGGTGTCTTCGTATAGGTGACATTGTTGACGATATAAAACAGATAACATGAGAAAACATTCAATGCATTCTAAATACCTACAATACGCTCATGCAGATCAGCCAATGATGACAGTCAAGTTTGCAAAGTACTATATAATAAATGTGCCAATCAAACCCAACAAACTTAGTTGATATCTTAGACAAATTTATAGACATACAGCCAGGGGTGAAAGTAGTTTGAATTTCTTACCTGTACTACAAAAAAAATAAGTAAACAAATAAAATAAAATTCTAGTGCGCCTTTGTGTTATGTATGGCTCAAACAAAAAGGTAAGCAGGCCTACGGCATTGGGCTTATTTCACACCTTAACATTCCGACATTCCATGGTAGCAAACTGAACATTCTGTCATACTAATTATCCCTTTTTCTGACTTGAAAAAATGGGTGAAAACATTTAAAACATATGCTGAAATTCTAGTTTTTTTGTTTTTTTTGTTTTTTTTTTTCCAAATAAGGCACATGGGAAGCTCACAAACTGGGAAGTCCCAAATAGATAGAAGCTTTTAGAATGTTCATGCACAAAAATGGAAAACCACTTTTATCTATTCAGGACTTCCCAAATTGTGGACTTCAAATATGCATTATTTGAAAAAAAAAAGTGAATTTAGATATTTTAAATATTATTACCCATTTTTTCAAGTCAGAAAAAGGGATAAATTCAATGCATTAGAATGTTCAGTTTACTACCATGGGATGGTTTGTTTATTAAACAGCTCTAGGAACTCTGCCAGGGCCGTGCAGAGACCTTTGGAGGGGTAGGGGCTAAATAAAAATAAAGGGCATATTGAGCAAAATTTACAAACAACATGCCAACTCTAATGCTTGTCTTTATACAGAGGCTAGGGGGTCAGGTCATGAATTTTGTAAGCATTTTCATGCAATGTCCTTCATTCTGGTGCATTTTACCAGGTTGCTATAGCAATTAATTCAATGGCTTACCTAATTTGATTTGATTTCACACCAAAAAGTAGTTTGCAAAGTACTATTGCCACATTACAATAGTACTGAAAATGACAGGCCCACATGTCACCTGTGGGACTCAAAACCTACTGTGTGTGTGTGAGCATGTGACTGGCATGGCTACCAGGCACAAAAATGTTTTTCTTTTTTTTTTTCTTTTTTTTTTACCATTTACTCAATTGTAGTCATGACTTTGAGCCTGTGTTTGAGTGTAACATCTAGGCTACTTGGTTATCCCTTTTATACAGTAATATAGGCCTATAATAAAAATTATGCAGCACAGCTCATCATACTATCATGGCCTAGATCAAGAGGATAAAAACAACAAACCAAACATTTATATAGCCATTTTTAAGAAGAAACTCAAACTCAATCTGAAACTCAAACCCCTCCCCTTTCTTGTGTGTGAGACTTCAGCACTGAAGTCTGAACTAGCAAACGGATTTGGGGTGTTCACTTTCTGCAAATGGGAGATAGAAAACTCTTCTATTCAAATTATAGGTCTATGTCATAATGTGTAATGATTTTTTGTTTAGTTTTATTTTTTGAGCTCTTGGTTATTAGATGGAAGTCCAGCAGCTAAAGATATTTCCCTAGCCAAATGATCTTTACACTGAAATTGAACCACCTTATTCTCAAGCAAGTACATTACAAGTGGTACCAATGCATGCCTCTGGTTGTCTACTTTAATTTGATACCGAATACCTCCATTGTAGATGCAGGTATGTCCATCTCAAAGCTTCCAAAAGACAATGAAGCAAAACCGCTTCACCCGCTATTGTATTTTTCGGGCGCTCGCGTGTGCAAAAACAAACAACAAAGAAAAAACTTCGGAGTGCCAGATGCTAGAAAATGAAGCCTATTTGCAAATGGCACAAATAATTGGTGAGATATTTTAGCGAATTTTCAAGTCTGAACAAGTGTTACTGTCACAAATGCCAGACAGGCAGACCGTATCAGAAGGGCACTTTTGACATCAAAGAGCAAAGGGGCAGGAACCCTCATGTCTTACCACTACGCCGTACCGGCTGTCAATCTTATACCGGTACGTAGTATAGGTGCGTACCGGCTTACTTTCACCTCTGCATACAGCTACAGCTCATAAATACTAATCAAGAAAACAAAGCCGTTGATTAGCTTTTGTGTTGCTTGGAAACAGGAGACGCAACAGTTAGCTAAGAACTATTTGGTAACACTTTGCGGTAAGGGTACATGAATTATCATGAATTCATGCATGATTTCATTCATGATTCAGTCGTGATTCATGCATTACTTCATCTCTGAATATCTAATGACTCATCAGGTATTAGCATGAATTCATTGTTTATCATTAATGACCTCCTGCTGAAATAGCAATAGTAATAGTAAATAGTAAATAGTAATTACTCTGGGTACATCATCATGAGTCATGACTAATTACACATGATCATGATGTTTTTGTTCAAAAGAATTTGATATAATTTGATATAATAAAAATACTTATTTAACCTACTTTGGCCTAGTTCCTCATATCTATCCCATACGTCAACTAAATTTTACCAATTTAACCATGTCAACACTTTAGTTGAGGGGGCACAAACATGATGAATTCATCATGATCATGCTAATAATCATGACTCATGCTAATTAATCATGACTCATGATGATGTACCCAGAGTAACTAATACTTAAGATCATGTGCTATTTCAGCAGGAGGTCATTAATGACAAACAATGAATTCATGTTAATTCTTGATAACTCATTAGACTTTCAGAGATGAAGTAATGCACAAATCATGAATTTATCATGAATGATTTCATGCATGAATTCATGATGATTCATGTACCCTTACCGCAAAGTGTTACCAACTATTTTTGGGGAGTGGGCGATGAACCAACAGAAATGGAAACTAAAAGGTAGAATATAAAATCCAGTATCTTATACGGTCATTAGTTAGCAATGGAACTGTTGTGTAACAGCACTATTACACTTGTGTTTGTGAGCATGTTCCATACTTCCATTCATTCCTCTATAGTGCCTTATAGTCTATAATATAATAGTCTTACAGAATATAATTGTATATGGGCAATTCCACGAAAAAGTAAACCTCACCTTAAAACTTTAAGTCTCACCTACATGGACATACAAATTCTTTCAGAAAACTTCCAATACAAAAAAGTATTGTCTCGATGTAAATATTCAACTGAGCAAGTTTCGAAAGGATATCTGTTTGTTAAAATTTTTACCCTATTCAGCTATAATGTAAGTCTATGGAGGGGCTTATAATGGGCATAAGTGGGTGATAACACACACAAAGCTGCAATACTATCAGTTATTTTTCATTGTTATATTACTATTTATCTTGTTACAGGTTAAAATCCACCGTTCACAATTGTTTTGTATCGTTTTGGAGGGTTTTCCAGACGTCACGTCCATAACGTCACATCCATAACGCCATGTCTCCCAATGAAAACCAACTTTTTTTACATTTACATTTGAAATTAAGTCTTTCTCTGTCTTTACTGAGGTGTCCTGTTTGGTATGAATGTAGTAATATTTACATTTCTCTAGAAATTTCACACACTTCACAGCAAAAACTACGCTCTCTCAAAAGTTTGTCCGTTTTTCGTCACGTCCATAACGCAAATTGAAAGGCTCATATTCTTATGATGCAAATCATGATATTATTTTTTTCTGTTTGCCTGTATTCAGCCATGGAGTTTGCAGAAGAATACGAAAAAAAATTGTGAAATACTGCTAGGTTTGCAGAGGTTATCTGGCCTTTTGTTCATCAATAATGCACGAAAATGTCACGTCCATAACGCTGGAATTGCCCATATACAGAATATAATTGTCCATCCAATCTTGTGTCTCGGCAGACGGCCACTTTAACACACAATTTCAAGCATTTAAAAGCATTTTAAAAGAAATGTACCTGAAAGAATGGCTATAAGTGCAACAGCAAAAATTTCCATCCTCTGTTCGTCTCTGTCTCATCAGGTCTGATCTATTTGCAGTCTGTCTCACAATGCAGGCAGCAAGTTGTTACGTTTGGTTTTTATTTGTACTCTTCCTGTTCAGCAATGTGTGGTTTTGTCTGGCGTGCTTTCTCTTTACAAGGGCTTCCTCTTATTTGACCTCTAAGAGACCCTATGCAAGATCCGATGGCGTCATCCAGTAAGCTAAGAAACAAACAAAGCAGCTATTAGCGTTTCTGCCAATAATCTTCCATGTAGAATTCCGTCAATGGAGAAAGCCGCTAACAAAATGTATCGACTGTCGAATTGTCTGAGAAAGTACAAATTGCTAGGTCGTCACGTGACCTAGCCTGCCTGCTAACAAAAACAAACGGGGGGTGGACACTCCCACTGATCTTGCAAGGGCCCTATTCACAGACAAGCTCGCGAAGGGGATCATTTTACTCATTGATCAATCCCAATGAGTTCTAAGCGATGTATTTAAAGGTACAATGAAACATCAAAATTTTACCTAAATCTTGCAAGTGGGGGCTTTAACTCTTATTTCAAGCAAGATTGAATAGTTTTATTACTCATGTAAAAGTCAAAGTCAAAGTCAGTTTATTTATAAAGCACATTTCATATGATACACATAGACACAATGTGCTGTGAATGATGAGATCTTTAAATGAATAAAATACACTGAACAAGAAGAAAATAAGATATTGATAATAATGGTAATATAAAATAAAATAAAAATAAAAACAGAACAGAAATGACAAAAAGAAAAGCAAAACAGATAAAGTAAAAGGTACAGTAATATTGACAGTCATGAGGCAAAAGCCAAAGAAAACAGATGGGTTTTCAGTCCATTTTTAAAAGAAGCCAGTGATTCTGATGACCTTAATTCCAAAGGAAGGCTATTCCAGAGGACTGGAGCACAGTAACTGAAAGCGCCATGTCCTGCATTTGTGTTAATTCTAGGGGTTGTAAGGAGATGTTTATTAGAGGACCTTAAGTGACGGATTGGGTTATGAAGAGAGATCATATCAGAAATATATGGGGGGGGGGGGGGGGGGGCTAGGTTATTTAATGATTTAAAGACAAGAAGAAGTATCTTGAAGTCAATTCTTTGTTTTACGGGGAGCCAGTGAAGTGATTTGGAAATTTAGATGTCCTGGTGAGTACCCTAGCAGCTGCATTTTGAATAAGTTGGAGCCTGTTTAACGTCTGTTTTGTTACACCAGCATAAAGTGCATTACAATAATCTAAACGGCTGGATATGAATGCATGGACCAATTTTTCAGAATCCTGGAATGAGAGGAGACCACACACTTTAGAAATATTTCTTAGGTGATAGAAGATGCAGGTGATGTAGTGTGAATATTATAAGAATAATGTGATTTGTGAGCACTATGAGGGTGCTGTGAAACCTACTAATGCTTCAGCATTGTGTAATACTGAGAATGGAGATACTGTGAGAACTGAGAAGTATGTGTGATACCGAGAACTGTGTGGTCCATCCTCTTCACCTCTCTCTAGTTATTTCTAGTCACGTCACAGAAAAAGCAACAAGAGCGAATGTTTTGCATAGGCCTACAGTAACCATCCTTAGAGCATGCACATGTTGTCTTTAGTGTGGTGTAGTCTTGTGTGTTCGGCCTACCATATTAATATGTGTGAGGGCACTATTCACTCACTCACTTAGTGTGCTAATTATGCACTCAGAAGATCACACTCTTGCACTTCCTAAATCTTGCTTTTAAGTCTTGTTTGCAAGTCACACTCCTAGGAAGGTATTTACAAGTACATGTATTGTGTTGTAGCTTAATGTTACTCCTCATTTTTTAAGTTGCTTTGTGTAAAAACATCTACTAAATGCACAGCTCTATAATGTATATCATATTCCTACTAGCAAGAGAGTCTATAATTTTTATATGTACTGTATGCCCATTTACAATATCATATTCTTATGTTATTTGAATGTGCCATGAGGGTGCTATGCTAGAGAATGTTATGTTATAGTAATGTTTCAGCACAGTGGCATCATGCATATGACTGTCACCTGATGAATGTGGTTTGGTCTTGTGTGTTCTGCCTACTGATGTCTGTGGTCCACCTCTTCCTCTATTTCTGCTTACTTCTGAGAAGCATGTTTCAGAAAAGCAGCAATAGAAAATGCATTGAATTATATAGGCTACCTGCATTTGTGTTGATAGATGAGAGAATATAGCTAATCTATATAATATTTCTCCCATTTATAAAATCCATTTACTTATATGTACCATGAGGGTGATATGCTTAAGAATGTTAAATGCTATAGTAATGAGCACAGTGGCATCGAGGTACATGTGGCAGTGACCTGAATGTGGTTTGGTCTTGTGTGTTCTGCCTACTAATGTGTGTGGGACCACCTCTTCCTCTGTTTTGTCTTTACTTCTGACAAATATGTTGCAAAAAAAAAAAAAATGCAACAAAAATGCATCTAGCTATGCTAAGTGTAGGCAATAAATCCCAAGAGGCCGCGTACATCGCTGGTTTTAGCACGGTAGTGTTGCGGCTGCGCTCACGATGCCGTTAGACATCTGTGCTAAAACCAGCATTTACACCCGGACTCGAGGGTTTATAGGCTTCTAAAACTGTTACCGTTAACCGGCTATCAGGGGCGGTCCTACCCTGTTTGGTGTCCTGGACGAACACCTTATCTGGCGCCTGAGTCTGAAAGCAGGCAAACCATGTTCATTTACTGCAAATGGGTGATGAGAAAACTCTTCTGTTCAAATTATAGGTCTATATCATAATGTGTAGTGATTGTTTGGGTTCCAATTTTATTTTTTGAGCTCTTGGTTATTAGATGGAACTCCAGCAGCCAAGTTATAACACCAGATAAAGATGTTTCAAAATGGAGAGCGATCTTTACACTGAAATTGAATGCCCTCATTCTCAAGCGCAAGTACATTACAAGTGGCAACAATGCATGCGTCTGGTTGTCTACTTTCATTTGATACCAAATACTTCTATTGTAGGCACAGATGTACCCGTACCAAAAGAGCTTCCAAAAGACAATGAAGCAAAACCGGATAACCCGCGATTGTAATTTTCGGCGCTCGCGTGCGCACCAATAATAATAATAATAAAAAGAGCCCGTAATGCCGCCCTGCCGGCCCGTGACGCCCTGGGCGACCGCCCATATCGCCTATGCCAGAAGCTCGCTCCTACCGGCTTTGGTTTCTT
>JAODXP020001323.1:0-23507 GCA_027497455.2 Sardinella longiceps | reverse complement strand
GATAAGCTCGTTCGTGTTCAGAGTCGGTACGGCCACAGGCTGTAGCCAGAGCCAGCGAGATTTACGGAAATACGTCGGTGGGAGTGGAAAAGCATGGGGGACAAGGTGGACAACACAGCTGCAGCTGGCTGTAGCCAAACAACACGTGAACATGGACGTGATGTCAGGAGATATCGCGGAAGTTTGTTTGCACTGAAAACAGCTTGAATCCCCTCATTTCATCATTAAAATGAACGTGATAACTGGCGAAATAAATCATATAATGTTGCTTAATAAATTATTGTTGCAATGCAAGAGGAACAGGGTTGTGTTTGAAGGTGTTTTGTTAAAAATAGTAATGTGGTATGAAATGCTTATTTGAGATGGCAAACCAAGCCATGCTGGAGAGCAATAAGGCTATTTCATTGGGCAAAACTTACATACTGCTTAGCAGCAGCTCATTCAAATAAGCCCATTTTCAGTGAGTACAACGTGGTTGGTGTCATATTTGTCATGAGGAGTTTCAAACCAATCGGAATAATGAGTTACGTCATGGGGGTGGGATGCATCCTCTTGCAGCCGAGAAAAAGGAGATGCGGATTTCGGCTGCAGGCGCCTTTGTTACCGCGAGTTTTGAGTGACGTGCTGTGGGCATATTTTGGTGACGCATCCACAAGCTTGGTGAAGTCAGCCGGAAGTTGGACACCGCGTCTAACCACAATGCATCGCTTGGCTGCAGCCGGCTGAAGGCGGCTTTACATCTCAAACACGCCTATTGTTTATGTTTGATTTTACGTAATGCACTGTTACGTCCTCACTGAATACAGCCCTGAATTTCCTCAGAGAAGATTCGAGTAGACTACTAATGTTATCTTCATATCTTGCACACACATGTATGTCTACCTCATCTAGCTTCTCTAAGTGTTTTGTCTTTTACAGGTGGACCCATGTCATACAAAAATTAAAAAGAAAATAAGAAGAACATACCAAACAAAGTGGGGCAAGGTCTACGCAAGGCCGTACTTGAGTTTCCAGGCAATCATGCGGGCGAAATGCCGTGTTTTAGTGAGTCCTGTTTGTTTGGCTACCGAGTTGAGGATTAAATATGTGGATTTAACACTGATGCTTATTCTGAAAATGCCTACTACTTGACTGCTACACATTACTGTGCAGAAAGCAGTGTGGAGCATGCAGTACATGACAAATATCACAGATGTAGAGTGTGGGGCTCAATTAACCTTGAGTCAGGTAGAGCACCTGTGGCATTTTCAAAATGACATAACGTTACAAAACGTTTCATACGTCACCCATAGGGATGAATAGGAACTGTTGCGTTACGTCACGAAACGTTACGGCCGCTGAATTTGCCACTGTAGTCCATTCATTAATGAGGTTCAGGTCATGTGGCCTGTAGGCCTTGGGTCCGTTCGAAACCATAACATTTTGTACCAATGCTTAACGTTAGCCTAATTGAATGATAAGTTTGCCCATTATGCTTCACACCGGTGCGCAACATGCTTCTGAAATAGTTCACTCTCGTTTGATGGGTGTGTCACAGGTGTTCACCACTCAGCATGTAGGTGTATTGGAACCTATGAGATTTAAGGCACTAGTGCTAATATAACACAAATTCATGTTGTGTTGGATTGTCCTCTGGTGACAGCAAAAGCAGTGGTAATATTATCCATTTTGTAGTATTCCTAACAATGATGGATTAAAACTACTAAGGTTGTTGTCCAGTTCAGCTATTTCCTTGTCTGACACCACAAGCAGAATGGCCCTCCAGGCTTCCATTGTTGCTGGACTTGACTCAACAGTATGTTCAGCCCAACATCATTTTCGTTAGGTTTAACGTAATGCACCAATGCGGCCCAGGTAACTAGACACCTGAAGCCAACACATTGTTCTCATTGTTCTCAGATGCAAAGTGGCTGCCAATGTTGTGGGACCCCACCCACCTTATGTGACATACATACTGTAGTTAGGAAAATTCCAAATAGGTGGCTTAAACACACAGCAGTTTAACAGACTTATAGTGTGTGTAGAGGCAATATAGACCCAAGAAACACATTCATTTTTTTCATAATATGACCCTTTAAGCTACTCACTTTCAGACTCAAGCTATAGTTCTCCAGAAACAATGTTATGCATTCATTCCTATTATGTTTTAAGTAAATCTGTCAGACCAACAGTAACTAAAAAAAAAAGTTTAGCCCTGTACAGCAGAATTTACACCGTCACGCGCCGCTGTGTGACGTCAAAATGACGTGGAAAAGTGTCGCTTGAGCCAAATTTTGAGGTTGTGTCGCAAGGTCGTGTGCACAACATGATTTTCTAAACTGACCCACCCCTTTTAGTCATTTTTTTTTCAGCGATTGTCCTCCAATTGTCTTGGAACTTGTGTTAGCCACTTGTCCCTCATGCACATCCACGCTATTTTCATGAAAAACCATGATCACAAAACTCCTTGTTATAGCTGTGGAAACACTGCTTTTTCTGCTGAAAACATAATTTTTTTTATATGGTGACAAACTGTACAAGCCTAATTGATTGATACAGTGAGCACTAGGGATGACATTGTGGAGCTCTCTAAATCATTGATGCTTTCCAGCCAATTGTATCGAAAAAAGATTTCATTCATTCAATGCATCTAAAACTCTATGATGACCTCTGCTGTACAATGGGATTTTCCTCAGTGGGCCGACCAGCCAAATTTACATGCGTGACCACAAACATAGGTGTAAAACAAATGCACATTTCCTCATGTTTCTGACCATCTCTAACAGTCCTAATGCGCCACCACTTAATTTTGTATCCCTTTCCTGTTGGTAAGCAGGTCTAAGATGCACCTCATAGGGAGTTGCCAGGATTGTGTTGCAGAAAGTGCATTGCTAGAACTGTTTTTAAACAGGCAACATACACCTGCAATTCTTTCAAGCTTGTTAGGCGGGCCGTATGACATGAAAATGGCTTTATCCGGCCCTCGGGCCTTATGTTTGACACTCCTGTTCTAGGTGGTGAGCGAGGCCCATGGCCACTGCATGTGCACAGGGCCCAGAATTTGGTGCTGCACCCCTGGTGCTGTACGTTTCAAATAGCCTACCTGTAGCCAATATGTCGTTTTATGTGGGCTTGCACATAATTATGAAAACCTGAATCAATAAATCATCTAATAAATATGTGGATTCCCATATGAAATAAACTATTGTTTTTTTTCCTGTTTCCTGTCCATATTTGTGCAGTTCAATTCTCTGTACATTGGGAAGAAGTGGAACCAAAACATACAGTACCTCTCTGTTTTTCTGCACCTTTGTGCATATACAGTAGGTGATCATACTAGCAGAGATAAGGAGTGATATGTAAGACATATAATTGAAAATATCAGCATGTGCTTTCTAATGCCTGTGCAGTTTATGGCAGTCAGTGGCTTATGTTCTTTCTTGAATGTGGAGGGAAGAGGAGAGGTCAGTGGGCAGTAGTGGTGATTGAGGACAGGTTTGTATTACAATGGTATGAAAATGGAGGTGCTTGTGGACATATGTTTAGTGGGATGGGACATGAAATTACAAATGCTTTTTATTAAGAAAAAATGATTTCCTCAACTATATTGGGCCTGTGTGAAGTTGGCCCCCCTCAAACCCAAAATGCTGAAATAACACTGCAGTTTGTTCGTGCTGCGTTTGTGCTGGTTTGTGCTGTAAATATTTTTGTTTGTGCTATTAAAGCTTTTGAGTAATTTAGAAACACATTTTCAATACAAACAGAACAGTGTTTTTTCAGCATTTTGGATTTGAGGAGGGTGGGCAGCCTCAGGCATGTCCCGATAGAGACAGAGTGGTTTTGAGTGATTTTGACGTGTGTCATTGTCTGGTGGAGGAGATGTAGAGTTGTCCAATGATAGTTGGAAGGTCAAGTTCTGAAGGTTGATGTGGTCAACCAGCCTTTCTGCCAATTGACTAGAATTGACTCCCAGAAATATTTTCCTCTTGGAGCTATCTTATTTCTAATTGCTGTGGCATTATGTTATGTTCTGTCAAGGCCAGTGGTGCAATGGTAATGTGTGTGACTACAAATCACAAGATTCTAGGTTTGACTCCCGGCTGGCACAGTGGCCACTTTTGCACACACTCCGGGAGGACTTTTACGCTGCTCCTGCTCACCTTCCTAACTTGCACTCGCTCCCTACCTTCAGTGAGCCTTTGCGCCCACTGTCATCACAAGCCAGTCAGGGGCCATTGTGCTCCCATATGGTCTAGCATTTAGGATTACAGGATTTAGGAATCAGCTCTGGCTCCTGAGGTAAAGGCCTTGTTCTATCTTGCAGCATAGGCGAACGTGTTTGTTAGTGAACTTTTTTTTTATCAGATATAGGATAAGATTATTACATAATTACATTAGATGGCAGGAAAATGTCATACCAAAATGGGTTTACCACCCATGACTTGCGTCGCTACAATGACATCATGGCGAATTGTATTAAATTCAATGGGAGGACCATGTTACACCTATGTCTCTCCACTGCCTAAACAAAAGATTGTGCCTAATTAAGGCTGCGTTTACACTGGCAGTTCAAATCCGATTTTTGCTCCCATGTGGCACAATTCCGATGTGGTTGACGACAGTGTAAACAGAAAAAAGTCACATGGAATCTGATTTGTCCAGATCAGATCCAGGCCTCTATCATATGTGGTCAGAAATCAGATACGTATCAGATATGTGTTGATGTGATGGCAGTCTAAACAGACAGATCGGATGTTCCCTACCAATGCGTCTACGTCATTAATTGGGAGCTGATTGGGATTTTTTCTACACCAACACGCAAGTTAGAAGGAGAGAAGTGACCTAGGCTAACTATCCATAGCCTACACACCGCAGGGGAAACAAGGATGAATTTCAGTAAAATTAACGAATCCATTTAGGAAGATATGAGTAGGGTAGCGGAGAAATGCTTTTTGTTTAATTCCCTCAAGATTCATTTATGTCTACTCCGCGATTAACAATAACATCATCTTCTCCGTTTTGACAGTGATGTTTCAGAGTGCCCCTCTCATACATGCAATGAAGCCGACATGCTTTCACTTTCAACAATGCTCGGACTTTATTTTTTCCCCTTCACTTTCTCAAGCGGTTAATTTCATTTGCTGGTTGATAGCAGGACTTTCATTTTACTGACAAAGTCATTTGATGAGAGAGACGGGCGGGCCGTTTGTTCAGATAGCCTATCTAGATCTGTAAACTGCTCGGGAACTCTCTCCGTTGCACCTCTGTCTCGCTACCTCTCAGTAGTAGGCTACAACACGCTAAATTTATTTCTCTCCATTTACAGGAGATTTTACACTCGCGGGTGAGCCACTTTAGAAAGGCGATTGTTCGAGGGTTGTGCCTGAAGTTTGTTAAGGGTTAGCTTTCTACTTAGTCGTCATCATTTTGGTGGAAATAAGCTATAGAAATTATTTAATGGCAGCAATAACATCCAGGTTCTGGCCACCTCTATCTTGAATGTCCCTTTGGCGGACGTGCCTTCTACGCATGCAGGTTGTTTCAAGTGTCTGGCAAGTGTAAACATGCACATCTGATTTGGGCACTTTTGAAAGTAGATGTAAACACGCAATCCAAAAAATCAGATGTGAGCAGAAAATCGGAATTGGGCACATCTGATCTGCAGCGTAAACGTAGCCTTTAGGTATGCTGAAATGGTTCAGGACACCTGGTAGACTCAGAAAAATGGTTTGCTACCCCTGATTCACGTTAGCCTGACTAATAAGCCGACTGTTGACTCCGTCACAGTCTGAACAATGCAATGGAAACATGTTTCCGTTTGGATATGACGTATCCTCTCACCTGGCTCTCACTTCCGCATTCAGCAGTAACAGATCGCTAGCTAATTCCAATTCATTTTGACATCGCAGCGGCAATAAGTCCTCAAGATCATGAATGTTAATGTCATGTACCAATTTTGTAAAGGTAATTCGAAAGTAGGGGGGAGAATAACGAACGTGTTCAGGCAAGTTAAGAGACTCTAAACTCTAAAGAGACTCTAAACTGTGTGCTGATTGGCTAAACCGTGCGCGATCCGAGGTAGGCGCTCTATTCCAGACTCGTACGGAGGTAAAATTCATTTTAACATAAGTATGCAGGATGGATGCTGCCAGGCTAGATTCACGTCGCCACAATAATTTAAAAACAACTGATGACATCACATTGGCGAATTACATTGAATTGAATGGGAGGACCATGTCACCCATATGTCTCTCCACTGCCTAAACAAAGGCGTGGAGGGGAGGAAGTGCGAGGAGGAAGACGTAGTGAGGAGGTCGTGCGAGGAGGAAGATTTAGTGGGGAGAAGGGAGTGCGAAGAGGACAGTATGGCGAGGGTGGTAGTACGAGGAAGAAGATTTAGTGGGGAGGAGGGAGTGTGAGGGAGGAAGGCGTGGAGAGGGAGGGATTAGTAAGACTTTATGGGGTAGTAAGTATGTTTCTATTAACAGATGTGAACATAAAATAAAATAAAGGCAGACAAACAAAGTCAATTGATTATAACACACTAGCATCTGCAATGTCTTCTTTGTCTGGAGGTGTAGTAAATGACATTTGCATTCCAACTTTTGGGATGAAGTTGTGTGCCCCACTTCCTTACAGACACTCCCTAACCTTACCCCTTTTCCGCTGCACCAAGAATTCTGTGATGGTCCCTAGAGTTTGCACTAGAACTTTTTAAAATAAGAAGTAGGCAACTGCCTCTAACAAATCACACTTGGATCATTGAATAGATACGTACAACCCTTTCCTACCTTTAAATGAGTAATACTGATATCTAATCTGTAAATAATAATATCAATATCTTCTGAATTACATTTTTACTTCTGATCCAACTTTCTTTTTCAATCAATCAACTTATTCCTTTCAATCATTTCGTCTAGATGGTTACGTTCAATCAAGATCCACAATTGTCATTGTCAGAGATCTTGATTTTTTTATTAGCAGATATCCTGACTGTTTTTTTTGTGAATCCGGATACCGCCCTGTGTCGGCATCATCTTCTACTTGTGAAGACCGCCCTGTGATATCCATCTTTCCTGTGTTGCCATCATCCCCCTTTGCATTTCTGTGGCTGAACTCCCTGCAACCAACCTAGTATTTAGACTGTCTCAGTACAAGCACAGGCTCTCCTTGTCGTACGGGTTACAGTTGCAAAAAAAATTAACTGGCCAAGTAAGAGGTCAAACTGTGTAAGGCTAAGTGTAAATTTACTTCGGACTATCTGTCAGGGTAACAGGGGAAACATTAGAGAATTGGTAAGGGATGATAAATTTGTAAATGATGCAATGAATGTAACTGTGGAAAGCTCACCTCCAGAGGAAGATAACATTCAGTCAAGACCTAAGGAGGACTATTTTATTACAGACAGTACTTCAAAAACTTCACCAAGCAGGCAAGTAGATTGTGTAAGTACACAGATAGGCCTATCCTTGTAAAACATTGAATACTTGTCAGTAAAGACATACCAAGTCTCCTGCGTTGCTAAGAACATTACATTGGTGTCAGACACCGAACCACGCTAATGTAATGGACCCAGAGGAAGACGGCCTTTTCAGGGCCCGGGCTCTGGAAAGACACACAGCCATGCAGGCTGTGGGAGTGAAGCTCACCCCGACTCAACGGCGGAAAAGACGGCGACTACTCCTGAACGAAGTATGGAGGTGCAGGGAAGGACGATATGGCGTGCTGGGAAGAAAAGCCGTAGGAGGAGCAGGCCCAGGATAGCGGAGAGATTGGGAACGGCAGTTTCCCCCACCGGCAGAGGGAAAGGAGAGCGGCGAGGTGGCGGGAACTCCAGAAGAAGAGCCCATGCCGCCGCCAAACGTTTAATATTTGTGTCAATAAAGACCGGTGGCAAACATTCTAAGTCTCCTGTGTGACTAAGAACGTTACAGTATTATGGTCCAATGCCTCTACATAAACTTTTTAACAATTTTCTACCCGTAATTCCCCTTTGGAGTGACCTCATGTCAGGCAATCTTTCCAGATTTTCCCCCAAATACATCACGAAACACAAACAAATCCACATCAATTTCTGAAGTTACACTCAAAAATACCAAGCGCTTACATTTTAGCAGCAAGAAAAATAAATGCATTGACGAGCCAGGGAGAGGGAAGTGGGGATAACGCTCTTCCGGTCAGTTATTTACAGTGGTGAGTAATGATTATACATTTATTCAGAGATCAGTGGATATACCGCATGACCAATCGTCTCCATAATTTCCCTGAAGTCACCTCTGACGAAGTGAATGAATACTATCAAGAGCAATCGTCTAGAGGAAGGGATAAATGAGGTTAGTTAGCCTATGCCCGTCAACATTTCAGTACGTTAGCCTTCTTGTTATATCTGTGTGTGAGAAATAAAATCTATCTTGAATCTTACATCTTGAAGTTATTTTGGAAAAAGATAGCATGCAGTACATTTTTTATTTCAGATGAGTGTGTTTGAATTCCGTTGACACAGCGTTGCTTTCATATATTGATAGCTTTTAGCTTATGTCAGATGACAGAATTCAAAATATTATCGCAAAACATTTGTATAGTCTCTTGTAGGAATACAAAGGCCTATTAAGTTAATTATCGGATCTGACTACTAAACGAGTCCCAAATGAACATTAGGCATACCTAAAGTAATGCTAAGTATCAAGTAAGGTCGCAAGTCATTTAAGCTCCAGGCTACCGAAGAATGGGGGAGACAGGGGAGATTTGGCTTGGTGGCTGTCCAGCTACCAATGGTAATGCATTTTGCTGTATGGTGTAATAATCTATCCCTTTAACTGCAGTGTCAGATTGTTAATTTGGAAATGACAGTTTGTGCGAACTACTGCTGTATAGCCAAGGGTGGGGATTGGGGAAAGTGTCTTCCCTGCACTGGACAGTCCCATTACTCTTCCCTAAAGGGCTGTTCACATACGTCGTTACTAGTTCATCGCCTCTAGCTAGCTTGCTGGGAAACACTCTCTCGTTACCACGGTATCTATTTGTTTATTGGTCACTGCTGAAGTATTGGAGAGGAGCATGTTAAAAGTTATAATCACACGCTTGTGCATACCGATACGTTTACATTGCTTACAGTTCACTCATTTACTTTGTTTCACATATAATTTGAACCACTGTTTGCAAAAACGAGATATTAAAAATTATTTTATCTCCGTACCCACCCACATCGCCTCGCCAGTAGCTACTCGCCTCAAACTCATTGACAACATGTTGTCACTCCTAGCTTAACAACGAGCGAGTAACGTTGTATGTGTACGCGGCTTAACACTAGCACTTGTTTTCGAGTGCCCTCCAAGATGAGACACCCTCGATTGTGTAGTGTGAAGTGCAGCTCTTCCCCTTATAAATGGGACAGCACTTTGCGTTGAAACGTCTTCACCTGGTTTACGCGTCTATCGTTAACCCCGCAGTCAGACTAGAAACAAGCGACTTGGGCTATGCGACCGGTTTCTATTCAATGTCAATGACAGCAAGTGACCAGCGATAAGTCGCCCGGTGGGCGGGCCCAGAATAGACTTCAAGGCTATTATGCAAATGAGCCAATGTGAGTGAAGCCGAGGTAGTCTGAACGAAAGGGACAATGAAAATCTAGGGTATTTCGTCCGGACGTGCCTACGTCACCACAGTGATGCCCGTCCTCGTTGCCGAAGTGGTGAGATGGGCACGAGACTACCAAGATGAGTTGGCGGCATAGTTTTCACCAGAAGATTCTGTGAAGTGTTTTTATCACTGATAATTGAAATATAAATAAAATGTATAGTTTATGTGAATATGGTAGTGATGAATTTCAGCAAAACGGTCTGTAATTAACCCTAGCCTATATATCAATTGCATATCAAATATCCTATGCAAAATTATTGGCTCATTGACATTATGGATAAGGCCAGTTAGCTTAGGTCGGCTGAGCAGCTTTCTCAGGGCACAATGTTTGTCCAGATTACTGGTTAAACTAACTTCCAGACCCAGCTGGTTTTAGTTGTGTTCACTTAACTGTCACCTGAAACGAACAAGATATGACGAAGTCCGAAAATAAGGATTATTTTGATGTCAAAAGGTAGGCTGAAATTGAGAGCTAGCGGCGAGTTATGTGTTGATGTGGTTAAACTTGATGAGGCCATGGGATGAGCTAGCTGTCATTTATTTGATGTTTGTATTGCTGGGGTTTTTTTGCATCCTTTGGTATAATAGGCCTATCTGTGATTTATTGTACGTACAACCAACATGCAGTGGGACTTTGATACCTATCCAGATAGCAATAACTACAGCAAAGACCACTTAGCTTAGCAGAATGTGAGGAGGGCAGAGGGAAGAGTGTAATTTCTATGGGAAAGAGTAGACTATTCAATGATCTTTGTGGCTACTACACAAAGTAGGCTAGTGGATAACAAAATCATGTTTTCTCCAAAGTTTCGTTTTTTGGGAAACTTTGTGGCTCTTAGGTTGTTAGGCTACATGAATCATTATGTTAAGTGGCTCCATATCAGAATACACACCCATCCAGAGCCATTTGACTTCTTGGTTTTGGATAATGTAGGCTACTTCAGGTAATGTAGTCAATTCACAGTATGCACTGCCTTATTTTAACAAATTCGTGGAGTCAAATTTGCAGAAGTGCCATATTTAAACACACTAACAAGACTATTGAAAAGCCATAATAATGCATTAGGTTTGGAGACTCCTCAGTTGCTATTGGCAACACTAAACAACTAAAGTGCGCTAGTTACAACAGTTTGCTTTCTTTACACCATAAGTGTCTCTGTTTACACTTACAGTATGATCAAACAGTTTTTAAAAAATAGACAAATATCCTATTGTAAAAAAACGTAAGTCATTAATTCAAAACGTATGTTTGCCCGTGTTAAGTCTGGTACGATGTAGAACTACGTCTGTAAGATCATGCCTTTAGAGTTGCAGAACCTTTCGGAAATGAGGACGCGCATCACTGTGGTGACGTAGGCACGTAACACCGCCTCCGTAGCCTAGATTTTCATCGTCCCCTGAACGAAACCAACTCCCGTATCCAAGATGGCGGCGCTAATGACGATGATCAGCAGCAGCACTTCATGTGATTAGCGAATAATTTGGATTCGAACAACAAAACACTTAATGCCTCTTCTGTGCTTTCAACTAATTCAACTCTCGCTACTTTGTCCTACTGAAAGTCTCCACGTACTGCACAAACCAAAATACATGTCACCATTTTTGACCTGCACTCATAGGCTAAAATGGACTACACATTTCTTGGATAACATTCTTTACACAGGTAATGCACTAGTTAGGTAGCCTGGGAGTTCCCATGCTCCTTTACGCGCTTATTTCATTCCACTCTGCAAAGCAGCATGGTGACCATGGCCGTTTTTCTCGCTTACTTTCGGTATCCAATCGCAGAACAAAAAGGGATTTGTACGGCCCTCGATTGCATTTTACGTCACGTGGTGGCTCTGGTATTGGCTCCGAGGTATGTACAGACGCTATGATAGACAATCGTAGCGCCCAATAAACGGCTCTGGACAATCGTAAACGATGCTTCCGCTACGAGAAATGCAATAGGTAGGTCCCCAGACTAAATATCACTTGTGGTTTTAGTTTGGCATTCGCCAGGCTACTAGTTAGGGAAAAGTACAGAAATGTGAAGGGGGAGAAGGATATAGGGTAATTTTTGTCTCAAAAATATTTGTAAATGCACAGGGGGTTATCTACGAAGAGGTAATGGTTTGCAAATGTGTTCAGATATCCACGTTGCTAACTGTATGTTCAGACTGCAAGCGATAAATTGCCACAAGTTGCCAAATACTCCCAAAAACAACAGTTTAGCACAGCAATAAAAACAGCAAAGTTGCCAATGACGTTAGCATTCGAATGTATGATCCTGCTTCTCTGCAAGAGTCACACAGGTATATTGGCATTCTGATTGGTAGTCCCCAAACCGCATCATAGCTCACTACATAAAGTTAACCAAAGTTTAACACCTGCCGCTTTTGTCGCCAAAATCGCCCGTCTCCATACAAAGTCAATTACCTTTGTCGCTTGAATCGCTCTCGGTCTGAACGCACAGTAACTTTTCCCTGCAAGGACCTTTAGTATCGACCCTTCCCACCCACGTGACCTTCGTGGACAGCGGCTGCCATTTTGGACATGTAGTGGACTGCAGTTTGAATGCAATGGACGAGAAAACGAATATGAAAAACGAAAAAGGTCTAAAATAAAATGCAGAAAACACCTTCACTGTCCCGCAATGTAGAGCATTTACAGGGTGAGCAGAGGGAGAGGTGGAAAAGTTGAGATTAGCAGGCATAGAGAATGACGTTAACCTGCTTCCACGAGGATTGTTCACTGACATTCGGAAGTTCACGGCTAACCCGACATCACCCCTCATGATCTGCACCAGTATTTAATTAACAATCAATCGCCATGCAGAGATCTGTACCAGTATGTCATTAACACTCCATCGCCATGCACAGGTAGTGATCTGAAAGTGTTTCAGACTTTCGATGCCTACAAGTATTTTGTGTCAGGCTGGGTCATATGTGTAGCCTACATCAGTGGATCATCCCTGGAGCCGGTGGTCACCAACTAAGCTAAGGTTTGTTTACATTTTCATGTAATGTCGGCCATCAGGATCAGGATTTACAAAATGTTATGAACTGTCATTGAAATAACTGCTTAATCGGTTGAGAAATGGTCCCTGTCATAAATTTGCTGCTACCAGAACCAAGCACTGTAATGTGAAGGAACGGTGTCTGTAGTGTAGGCTACAGGGGTCGGGAACGTGGAGCTTGTGAGCCACTAGTGGCTGTCCGAACTGCATGTCGCACACTGAAACAAGTTAGTCTACTTGCACTAACAAGTTAACCATGTTCAATTCCACTTATGCATGTGAGAAAGCCTACTATTCAGTTTGGGCGAAAGCTTATTTAGTCCACTTGTGTTTGTTCTCGAAAGCTTTACTCGCATGTTCTTCGTTGTTAGCCGTGGTAGACTACTGGAAGTCCATCTCCAAAATGGCACTTACCTTTGCGCTGACGTCACGTGGGATGGGTCAATATTGTCTGTTGTGATTTTTGCAGAAACATTATTAGTGAGATTTGATGAACGTTCTGTTGAACATCATCTGTGATGATTTTGTTGCATACAATGTCCATGGTCTTTATACACCGTAAATCCTCTATTAATGGCCTGTATTCCATTACTAATGGAATCTAATCTAATATTGGCCGGTCTCGCTGTTGGCGGAGGTAAATAGTGGCCGGACTCTAATACAGGCCGGGGCGAACCAACGACGTTTCTGGGCAGTCAGGCCTCAACAATTTTTGATAGTAACATACAAGAACCACAGGGTGGCAATATTTGCTGAAAGACGCTTGTGATTAACGTCTGTTGGTAACCAGCAACCAAATCAACTTGTTATTGACTCCAACGCGAGAGTGAGATTTCAGTTTTCAGTCACCGGCAGGATAGAGTTTTAAACTATTAGGCTATAGGGCGGAGCTAATCATTCCTTGTAGAGGGAGTGATAACCTGTAGTGGGCCCTGTCGTGTATCTACAGAAAGACTGCAATATACAACGATAGGTATCTTTGATCATCCTCTTTATTTGCTAACCGAGGTAACATGAAAGATAGGCATAGATACAGCTGTACCGATTCCTGCAACGTAACCTCTGCTCCACTAGGACTGGCGCGCAGGCATTTATGTGCCACAAGCAACCAATGAACACCAGGGGTCAGATGTCAAACATAAAATACATAAAATAAAAACAATTGACAATTATGTGTATTTGCATACACTACACTCCTCCCCTGAGATCTGAACCCAGTACCTTAACAGTACAACAAAATTCGATTTCATTTGAACAAAATTCCATTTCTCTTTTTACAATCCATGTCATAACTGGGTTCACAGATTTAATCTATCTGGAGGCTTCACCTGCCTCTGTGGCCTCTGCCCGACCTCCGTAACTGAGGAGGGAACTCTTTCAGCGGACCCTACTGGCTCCACATTCTCAGTAGATTCTGAAACATTTACCGGCATTGCTACGTATGCATTTGGCACATTAGGAACAACTCCCAGGTTATCATCATCGGATTCATTTGATACATTACAGTTATCAATGACAGTACTGATCATTTGATTGACATGTCTCTTATACACCTTTCCATACACTTTCACCAAATATGTCACAGGACCCAGCGCCTTTACAATGCACCCAGGCGCCCATTTAACACCTTCCCCTCCCCTGTGGTTTCTAACCAGAACCTTTTCATTTGGTAGGAAGTGTCTGACTTTTGCTAATTTGTCTGCTTGTTTAGCCTGTGCACTGTCCTGCTTGTTTTGCATGGAATCTCTGAAGCTAGGTTTAGTGAGAGACAACCTCGTCTTGAACTGGCGTCTCAGGAACAACTCTGCAGGAGTTTTTCCTGTGGTAGACTGTGGAGTGCTCCTATAGGTGAATAAGAAATTGTGGATGCAGTGTTGCAATGTTATGCTACTCGGTTTCTTTTCAAGAGCTGTTTTCAAGTTCTGAACCAGCCGTTCCGCCCCCCCATTCGTCGCGGGATGGTATGCGGGGCTCTTGATGTGTCTCACACCATTATTTCTCAAGAATGTTTCAAACTCAACAGAAACAAATTGTGGCCCATTATCAGAAACTAGTTCATCTGGTAGACCCCATGTGGCAAAATACCCTCTCAAGACCTCTATGGTCCTTTCAGTGGTGGTGTTATTCACGAGAGCCACTTCTGGCCAACGAGAATAACTGTCAGTGACCACTAGGAAGTTGCATTTCTCTTTTTGTGCATAATCAATATGTATCCTTTGCCACGGGCGATTAGGCCAGGTCCAATTGTGGACAGGAGCTGTGGCAGGTTGATGTCTGTTTAACTGGCATGTCTGACAATTGTTAACAAGGGACCAGAATTTGGCCACCAAAAGTGACTACGGCCTAGTGCCTTCATCTTAACCATTCCTAGGTGGTTCTCATGCAATTCACACAGCATTTGTTGCTTTAACACCTCGGGTATAACCACCCGGAATCCCCACATCACACAGTCAGCTTCCACAGTCAGCTCCGTATTCCTAATGAAATAAGGCCTCAACTCATTGTCATTCAAATGTTTTGGCCAACCGGTCAGTATGAAGTGCTTAACTTTCTGTAGTACTGTATCAGTCATTGTGTTTTTAGCTATCTCGTGCGGATACAGGCACTTTATCCAAGAATGAGACCCTAAACATGTCACTATAATCTGATTCTAGGTCTTGGATCTGTAGTGGTAACCGTGATAAAGCGTCTGCATTTGCATGCTGCAAGGATGGCTTGTAACGTATGTCATACTGGTATGCTGCTAAAATTAGCAACCACCTCTGGAGCCTAGCTGCTGCAAGAGTAGGCACACCCGTTTTTGGTCCCAGTATCTTTAGGAGTGATTTATGATCAGTAAACAGTGTGAACTTTCTGCCATATAGATAGTCATTAAATTTGCTCACCCCAAAAATAATGCTAAGTGCTTCTTTCTCGATTTGAGAGTAGTTGACTTCTGTCTTGGTTAGTGTTCTAGACACGTATGCTATTGGTTTCTCACTGTTGTCTGGGAATTGATGTGAAATCACAGCGCCTATGCCGTAAGGCGACGCATCACATGCCAAAATTACAGGCAGTTTAGGATCATAATGGGTAAGCACTGGCGCAGCTACAAGCTGTGCTTTGGTATGTTCAAATGCCTCTTGACATTTCTTGGTCCACTCCCACTCTTTTCCTGTAAAAGCTCCGTCATCGGCTTGATTTCACTAGACAGGTTCAGTATAAACTTGCCATAATAATTGAGCATGGCTAGGTACGACCTCAATTCTGACACATTTTTCGGCACTAGGAGCCTTGCCAATGGCTTCTGTTTTCTCCTTAATTGGGCGCACGCCCTCAGCATCAATTACATGCCCGAGGTAGGCCACGCTAGTTTGAAAAAAAGCACATTTTTCTTTGTTTAGTCTAAGCCCATGTTCATCTAGTCTCTGTAATACTTGCTTTAGGTTGTGTAGATGTGCAGTGGTATCTGTCCCCGTTATCAAAATGTCGTCAAGATAGCATACCACGCCATCTAGCCCTTGTAACACTTCATCCATAGTGCGCTGAAATATGGCCGGGGCACTAGCGACCCCGTATGGTAAGCGATTGCATGCATAAAGACCTCTATGCGTATTGATGGTGAGAAACGGTTTACTCTTCTCATCCATTTCCAGCTGAGTGTAAGCCTGTGTCAAGTCAAGTTTAGTGAAACGCTTTCCACCAGCTAACGTGGAGAATAGGTCCTGCGGTTTTGGAAGCGGATATTGATCTATATCAAGCCATTGATTAACTGTCACCTTATAATCACCGCATATGCGGACTGATCCGTCTCGTTTCGGAATGCACACCAGCGGCGCGGCCCACTCGCTGTGACGAACCGGAGAAATTATTCCCTGCTGTTCAAGTTCTATCAACTTTTTGTCAACGGCCTCGCGCAGCTGCGTATGGCACTGGCCTTGCTTTGCAAAATTTTGGTTTAGCATCCGGTGCTACACGTAAGGATGCAGTGACGCCTGTAGCGCGTCCCAGCTCCGCGCTGAAAACAGCTCTGTGCTCTGAGCACACTTGCTCCACTGGGTCAGATACGGCAACGCGGTTCACTTTTGACCAATCTAAATTCAGAACTCGAATCCAATCACGGCCCATGAGCGCGGGTGCCTTACCCCTAGCCACTAGCAAAGGCAGACGTAAGCACTGCTTTCCACATTGTACATTTACGCTGATTTTACCCAACAAGGCTAACGGTTGGTCAGTGTATGTTCGCAGTACAATGTCACATGGTTGCAATTTAGCTCCCTTCAGTTTAGATAGGTACAAGTTCTCAGAGATAACAGACATCGCTGCCCCAGTATCTACCTCCATATATATCCTAACACCATTGCATCTTACCAACACTTTGTAAGGTTTCACATACTCACTCACAGTCTTTACGGTATAGAGTCTCATATCAGTCCGCTGTTCAGCATAGTGAGTCTCTGGCTCCCGTTCGGAAGCGGCTTCAGCATGCTCCATGAACTTCACCTCCGGTCCTCCTCCGTTCCGAGGCGGTCGAGCAAGCGACTCTCTAGAAGCCCGCATCCCTCGGTCCATTCCGCCGTCTGTGCGCTGGCCCCGACAGGCTCGCTCCAGATGCCCAGTCTTACCGCAGCCGCGACACTGGAAGTCTTTGAAACGGCAGTTTCCCGGTCCATGCCCCTTTCCGAGACACCTGTAGCAATCCTGATGACTGTCGCTGACCTCTCTCTGGTTCCGCGCAGTCCTGGGCTCCCGCTGTCTCCGTACTCCAACGTGGTCTGCTCGAAGCTGCACCAACGACTGCTGCCCGCTCTGCATGCTGTCCAGTCCCGAATTGGTGCATTCGAAGTTGTTCATCAATTCCACCATCTTTGGCCATGATAGCTCATCGCCGATAGCAGCATTCAGTAACTTCCTATGCAGCTCATTGCTAGACGTCCCACACACAAACTGATCTCGGAGCTGCTCCTCGAGGCTAGCGCCAAAACTGCATGTGGAGGCTAATCTTTTTAGACTAGCAATATAATCGACAAAAGTCTCTCCAGCCTGTTGTCTTCTGCTTCTAAAAGCAAACCTCTCTGCCAATACATTTTTCTTTGGCATGTAAAAACTCCGCAATGTTTCTAGCAAATTTGTAAGGGACACATCACTAAAAGATTTAGGTGATATCTTTAGCAAAGCAAAGTTCTTTGGTCCAACTACGGACAAAAACACGGCTTTTCTTCGGTCTTGCTCAATTTTGTTAGCAGCCAAAAATTGTAAAAGTCTTTCCTCATAGTTCTCGAATGTTTCTGTGTTTGCGTCGAACTGCAGTCCGATATCGGTACTGTAGAGTGCCATTGCTAGCTGACTAGCGACTTTCAAAACTTTACTGTTACCGGGCTAGACGGGAGTTATCCGCTGCACATAAAAGAGGAATTATCCCATCCTCGTCGCCAAAACTGTCGTGTAGCTACAGAAAGACTGCAATATACAACGATAGGTATCTTTGATCATCCTCTTTATTTGCTAACCGAGGTAACATGAAAGATAGGCATAGATACAGCTGTACCGATTCCTGCAACGTAACCTCTGCTCAGTCTCATCTCAACGCGCCACTAGGACTGGCGCGCAGGCATTTATGTGCCACAAGCAACCAATGAACACCAGGGGTCAGATGTCAAACATAAAATACATAAAATAAAAACAATTGACAATTATGTTAATTTGCATACACTACAGGCCCCTTATCTACTGTCGGTGTTTAACAGTATCATGTTTTTATTACGTCCACTACATATAGTGTTTATTACAGGCTGAATCATTAGGCTATACCCTCCACCATCGTTAAAATAGCACTACATTTAGCACCATATAGGCTATATCATTACTGGATATTATGTTTATCATCAGTGTTGGGGATAACGCGTTACTGTAATTTCGTTACTGTTGTCAGGAACTTAATAACGTAACGCATTACAGTTCAAATTTCACTAACGTCATTACAGTTACTAGAGTATAGTAACGTTCGTTACAGCGTTACCCACGATATTGTTCAGTGACATTCAGATTAACAAATTTACATGTAAATCAGTGAGCTACCGGTAGGCCAACATGAATTGCTGTCAAACCCGCGTTGTTTTTATTAGTGGCGCATGCGTGCCAACTGGTTGCTGTGGAAATCGATTGATTCAGTGAGAGGGAGATGGAAGAGAGAGAAGTCATGGAGAACACTGGCATCTTCGCCAACTAGAAATATTCGCATTATTTTCAGGTAGTTGCCTGCAAAGGCAAAAACATGTCGGTTAAGTGCTCGCTATGTCCTGGTGATAAACAGCTTTCCACTTCTACACAGTCAATGAGCAATTTGTCGAAGCACTTGGCCAGACAGCACAGTCGTACAAAGCTGGTGGCTAAAAATCCCCATAGCCACCGTCCCGGTGATGATGAGACTGCCCCAGCACCCAAACAGGCGAAATTTACATCGGGAGAGGGAGGATTACGACAGGTAACATCGCAGGCAGAAATAAATAATCTAGTTGCAGCCTATGTTGTGGAGGACATGGTTCCGCTGTCAACAATAGAATCCCCCCGTTTTAGGAGAATATTAAGCAAAATACCAACAACGCGAGCTCCCATATCAGACAGAAAAACATTTTCGAGCTACTTGACCAAATGTTATGCTGTAATCGAATCGGATCTCAAAAAGACATTTGAGACCACAGAATTCGTTTCTACAACGGCATATATGGAGTGAGTGCTAACAACAAAAGTTATCTCGGAATGACTGCTCACTGGATTGATGAAAACTTTCAGCGCGAGAAGCCTGCCATTGCCTGTAAAAGGGTCAGAGGGAGACATACATATGACGTTATAGCCAGCGAAATAGAGCAAGTTCATTCAAGTTATGGGCCAAAAGTAGGCTAAAGTAACGAGTAAAGTAACAAGTTACTTTTTAAAATTAGTAACGAGTAAAGTAATCTCATTACAATTCAAAGCAGTAACTAAAGTAAAGTAATTAGTTACTTTTTAAAAGTAACTTCCCCAACACTGTTTATCATTGCCATATTTATTTTTCATCAGGACATATTACCAGTCACACAGAGCTCCTCATAAGAGACTAGGGGAGGAATGAGACAAAATAGGCATTTAAAGATGTCTATCACCCAATCGTGTGAACAGATATGTTTTGAGTAGCCTAATAAAAACCATGGGTCTCTGCTCGGTGGATGAACGCCTGTCCCATCCAATTTCTCGTGCGTTCATAACACAGCGCGCACCGCGCAGACAGGTGCGTGCTGCTGGCCTTGCTAATATGCGCCTTTACAAATGCTCACGCCAAGACTACCGTCTCTTTGAAATACTTTCAATTGCCTACCTGAATCGCAGATTCTGACGGGGTTCTGGTGATTCTGACGGAGCTTTAAAGAAAAGACGGCAGAACTTTAAAGAAAAAGGTCGTCATGAGGATAAACTTTTCGAGGGACATGTCGCGGTATTGTCTCTAAATTTGCACACAGGCCTACTAACTATGTCGGTTGATTTTGTTTAATACATGCATGCAGGCTACTACAGCAAATCCTTAGACTACCGGTCGTGGCATAAGTTTCGCTTTTAAATTGTAACAGTGTTGCGTTAGAGGGAGAATGCCTGTTGCAGGCTATTTATTTGTAGCGTAAAAGGGCATTGTGAGCGCACTCTATGGAGCGGCGGCATCTTTAGTTGTATTTTAGTACAAATAAGCAAGATAGATTTGGCCAAAAGTGGGCCCTAGTCAGCCGTGGGCCCGGAGCGACCGCTCCCTCTGCTCCCCCGCTCGCTCCGCTTATGAATTGCAGCTGCTGGGAAAGGATGTCTGAATTACCGGTAGGCTATTTGTTGATAATGTTCTATACCGTAATAACTACTTTTCAATAAATGAACCTATTGTATAGGTTCAAATAGACACAAAATCTCGTTTTTATTAATTCCACTGGTAGTCTGTTTTGCTCAAATAGAAATACAGGCCTGCCTCTAATTCTGGCCTCCTTCCAATTATGGCCGGGCCCAAGACGCACTTGAGTGAAATACAGGCCCGGGCCTGTATTAGAGGATTTACGGCATCTTGCTAATGATGCAAGGCGATTTGGCGCACTGCATAATTTCTCAGCTTTTCCATTTGAGAACTTTCTCTCCACATCAAGAGCACAGAAATGGATCCTGCAAGTAATGTCATGTGTCACTCACAGTATCTGCAATATGTTAAGGATGGAATAACAATTAATATGTCTGAAGGAGACAACTACATTTCTTCTAATGGCGATATTTATATTGTTAATAACATTATAAAGGTTAACAGTGCATGCATTTTAGACCCCGTTTACACAAACTTGGATAACCATAAAGATGCACAATTATCTCTCTGGTTGCACCTCTCAGTTACACATAACCGGAGGTTTCAATCACTGAAGACAGAGACTTTCAAGAACTCCGGGCAAGGTGGAGATGTCAGAGAACTCCGTCTTCAGACATGTGTAAACACCCATAAACAGAGTTTTAACACCAAAGAGGCTTGAAGCGAACAAGAGGCACCTTCGTTCACGTAGTTTCTAGTTCTATTTTCGCAAGGGCGACGTGTGGACTTTACCGATAACTCGTCTTTTTGTAGTCATCATGGATTTTTTGCATACATGTATCTCAAGTGTTTAACATGATTTCAAGCCTAATGGTGTAAACTGGTACTGTTGGTATTTCTATCATAATCATAAACCATGCTTCCTCTACAAAAAAGTTAATAGGTGGGTCTCTTGTATTACTTGTTCTATACTGTGTACTGTGATTAACAGTCACCTAGTGCAACCCTAGGTTACATTTAGTCTTCGTTCAATGTTGGCCTCACCACAAGATACACTCCCATTCCCAATTTCAACCACCAAAATGGTCCAAACACAATACAAACAGCATGTGACTCTGGGCGCAGCCATCTTGGTCTACGTCGGAATTCTTGCTCAGTCAACTCTGAGTTCAAACAAGAGAAACTTCACACAATGTTAGGGCCCTTAGTCCATTATGAACTCGGTCATGCTTCCATTTTGAGGACAAGAATTATACATGGCACTCAAAATACACAAATGGCACATGCAGTCAACCTTATGTAGTCTACTGTTATTTCGCAAACCATAAAGCCAGAAAATGCCACTGCAGAATTTTACAGACGTATGACTACAGGAAAACTCAGTAAAATAATGATTTGTCAAGGACTAAACTCTATGGACCATTAAAGGGGTGGTGCTCCGGAGTGATTTCAAGCATAGCTCTGTTGAACGAGCCTGCTAAATGCACTAGAATGGAACAAAATAATTTGGAACAGCATAGACTGAATGCGAATGCAGAAGCTAACAAGCATTTTACACTGAATCAATGGAAACTCAGATTATTCAAAACTGAAACCGATGACTCAATGTAAAGTGCTTGTTCACCATTGCATTCACGTTCAGTCTATGCTGTTCTAAATTCTTTCATTCCATGCGAGATCTATTGGTGTTAAATTCTCGTGCATCAGGGCTAAGCTTAAACTTACTCCGAAGCCATCCTTTAACTGACCTTCAACTGGAGTTTCGAGTTCACCTCTCTACATTGGAAAGACATGTTGATCACTCCATCAATTCTACAGTAAGAATCTTTCACAGGGTACAATAAATTCTCACATCAAAATGCTACGGTGAAGTCAATCGAAGAACCAATTTTAGTTTCTTTCTAGTGAAGTACAAAGAAAGTGTGGACAGACTAAGGGTGTTTTCACACTTGGTCCGTTTCAGCCCTCTAAACGAACCCAAATGATGACTCAGCATGTTTTCTGCCAGGTGTGAACACAAAACCGTACTCAGACCCCCCCCAAAACACCCCTGAATCGAACTGTACTCAGACCACCTCCGGAGGTGGTCTGAGTACGGTTCGCTAAAAATTAGGGGTACGGTTTGCTTAATCTGCTTGATGTGAACACAAAATGGTCCGGGTTCACTTTGCCTTTTTGCGTTGTATTTTATCCCTCTAGACTTGCCGTTGTCGCATTGCTTGCTCCTGTATTTATCTCGAGCAGAGAGGAAGTTTTCTCTACCCTCTGATCACGATGTAAACATACTGCAGACATGTCAAACATAGGCTACAGACAAACGTCTGTTCTTCACAACGTGATAAGAGTTTAACGAGTAGATACCTAGGATAACGTGACAGAATTGCTAATCGTCGCTTTCGTATGCAACTGTCATGCAATCAATAGCGCAGTATTTTGACAGTAAACTGCAGCACAATCGTACAACAAAAGTTTTGCTTGTGCTAGTTGTGTGCTGCGCTCGCATAACCGGGTGGGTGGTTCTCAACTGTTGGAGTTGGTGTGATTGGTTGGTAGGCTCGTGTTGAGTGTTCAGATCCGATCCAGTCAGAATGCTGGAAAATTATTTTAGTGGAACGTGGATCTTTGTTACATCCATAACGTAACTTTAGTAGAATATTTTCAGATCAAATTGAATAGTCTATGTGAAATTTACAATTTTGCTATTGGCCTACTCCACTGTAGGCAACTTATAAAAATACCAGGCTTGCCTTGTTCTGTCACATTTAATCCTAAAAATGCTCAAAAGAACTGTTATTATGAATAGAAAATGCATACCAGCCCCCATTGTCTTTATCATCATAATTATGAAAGAGGCAATGGATAGCCTGATGAAAACACACAGCCCAGTGCCACTACATCCCCCATAATCCAAAGTGCTCAAAAGAGGTCTGAGACCTCCAGAAGAACTATATGTGAACAGAAAGGAAACTGAGGCCTCATCAGAGCTGAAGCAGACCAGAAAGAGGTCAAGTCCTATTTGACAATGTGAACACAAACAGAACTGAGTTCTTTTTGTTTGGGTTCCCTTTTAGTCCACTTTAAGAGGACTGAGTTTGGTTCACT
>JAODXP020001321.1:0-23066 GCA_027497455.2 Sardinella longiceps | reverse complement strand
TCAAGCTGAAGAAAAGGAGGCGAGGCTCAGCCATGTGGCAAAACAGAGGAATGCTGCAAGATGCAAAGCACTGGAGACCTTGGCAATAACAAGGAAGAAGAAGTAGAGAGCTGGAGAGCATGAACAAATATACTCCACTGAAGAGACTGACAAAATAGTTTAAAAACTCATAATAGTTTAAAGAGTTCTATTTTTGAGGTAAATTTATGTTTAATTTTCCAGCATTGTCTCTGTGTTCTTTACTTTTAAGAATTTCCAACTGGGACAGTGCATTTTCATATAAAGTCATATTAGTCATATTGTGTGTCACAGATTGTCTTTAACTCATTGACTGCCAGCCGTTTTCAGAATAGAGAGCTCCATACTAGAGCTTGAAACGGGCCTTAAAACTAAGACCCGAACCGGCCCCAGCCCGAGAGAACTCCACCCGAGCCCGCCCGGCCCGTATGATTGACAGCTTCATAGAGCCCGAACCCGTTTGCAACCCGACATTTTTCAATTGTGCGCATATCAAAGCAGTCAACAATGAGTCATTTTTAGACATAGACGTTTGGCTTTGATCAGCACGTTTACAGCTTCGCTCAACATGCCTGTTTAGGGAAGAATTACCAGTTGTCTTGCTGTCATACTTTAACATCACGTCGCACTTCTTGCATTTGAAATACCTCACTGCCTCGTTTTTCTCATTGTGAACGTGCTCAAAATGTTTCCACACCTCCGACCTCGCATTTACTGGCTCGACCAACATGAATTCGCCAAGGGGTAATCTCCGTTTAACTTCTTCTACATACATTTTGCATCTACTAACGCATGCCTGTAGATCGAACGTTAGGCGTATCATGTGATCGCATATTTGCCGAGCATCGGCTTTCAGCCCGAGCCCGAGCCGGGCCCGCTTGGAATAATGAAATTAGACCCCGAACCGGCCCGAACCCGGCAGGTGCTGTTGGGCCCCGTCGGGTTCGGGCAAATATTTCCAGCTCTACTCCATACTGCCAGAGGTTTTGGATAATTTTGACTGTTTTTTAAAGAGCCACAGAATATTATGTGTTATGACTACATAAACGATGAAACTACCACAAGAAAGATCAGACTCTCTTCTTTCACCAGAAAAAAAAGTTCGTTTCTACCCCTTTCCATTGCTTAGAAATCAGCAGGCGAACATAAGCTACTTTCTCCAAAAACTCCCGTTTTTTACTGAAAAAGGGAGAAAATTAGCGTTTTGTTTGACAACAATACTGTCTTGGATGCGCCTATTTTTTCGGTCTATTAGCACGTCAAACATCGTGAAAATGTCTTCCTTTGATACGACCACAACAACAACAGTAACAGGGGGCTTTTGGTAATAAAATAGACATTGCTGTAACAAGGTAAATATATGCTATTACAGGCTGTGACAGCGATAACTCAGCGATCAACATCCGGCTCGCAAATTCTTACCTGACCCGGAACTGTGAGCTAGCTGGGCAGTGAAACAAGTCACAACTGCTATTTCCGTTTGCCCAAGGTTCATCTCCTCCATCTCTCACGATCGGAACACTATGGCAGTGACACATACGCTGATCGAGTGTGAACTGCCTAAACTTCTCCGATTTACGTCTGCACTTTGCTAGCAGCATATTTAGCCATGCCATTAGCTTTCTCTACTTCTCCCTTGGCTATACCTATGAATCTCTGCTGATCTCACATCCAAAGTGACACACTGCCACCCTCAGGATCAATTTGGAACAACAATTTTCGACGGAGAATTCTGATATTTACAGACAAGGTTCCCTAGGTCTTTCTGCAGCCCGCCCCATTAAAAACGCAGTTGACGTCTAAAGTCATTGGCAGTCAATGAGTTAAGCGAAGGAACTGTCCATATGGAATGTTTTTGATTAAATGTTGAGCCCTGTGTGTGTATTTGTGTGAGTCTGCTTTTGTCTGCTTTTGTTTTGTCTACTAGTCTACTTTGAACACATGAAATCATGAAGTCAAAGTACAGATCTGTCATCAGTGATGACCACCTTGCAGCCTTCTTAAGGCTGGCTCTCAGTTCTTAACCGTCTGGAAATGCAAAACTAGCGGTCTCCTCCTACAGAAACAAGTCCCATTAAGGATGAGAATTATGAAGGTCCCCTTGATCAACACGGGTACAAAGGAGGTACACCATCTCACCAATGGGCTTATTTCACACCTGCACATTCTAATATTCTAAAAGCATTCCATGGTAGTAAATTGAACATTCTATCATTGAAATGAATTGGATTTATGTCTCTTTCTGACTTGATAAAATGGGTAATAACATGTAAAACATGTCTAAATTCACTTTCTTTCAAATAATAAATATTTGAAGCACACAAATTTGGAGGTCCCGAATGGATAAAAGTGGTTTTACATTTATGTGCATGAAGCTTCAATCTACTGGGTATGTTGGATCCTTATTTTGCCCTGTAAAGGCCCTGATACTAAATCGTTGGCTTTGTTCTTCTCAAATGGGGCAATTCACACCTGTCCTCTACCCCCAAGGATTCCCCAAACATGTTGTTGGACAGTCAGGAGCTAGGCCATAATCTTTGTATAATTTGACTTGATAGCCGAGCCATTTTCTATCTGGAATTGAGCATAATACATGCCATGAAAGTGAAACAATATCCAATAAATCCAATGCATTTCAATGATGGAATGTTCACTACCATGGAATATCGGAATGTTCAGGTGTGAAATAAGCCCACAAAACAATTAAGATAACTGGACCTCAGGCACCAAGTTCCTGGGGGTGCACATCACTGATAACCTGACATTATCAACCAATACCAACTCACTTGTCAAGAAAGCAAAACGACATGTCCTCTTCCTGTGTAGGATAAGGCCCGAATCACACACAAACTGTGCATTCGCGGTGCGGGAGCGGTGCCTGTGGGCTTGGGCATTCACACAAGAAATTGTTTCTGCGGTGTTCTGCACAAAGCGGCTGCCCGAGCTCTGCATTGAAAATCTATGCTTCCAAACGCTTGGAAAAATAGAACGTGTTTCTATTTCAAAAAAGCAGCGCGGGAGCTGCGCGGTTCACCGCTCAGAAACCGGACAGGAGCCGCGCAGAACACGCATGCAGTCTGAATGACCTAACCTGTTAACATGTATTCTAAATGAAATCGCCCCAAAACCGTGCCCGCGCCGCTCACGCACAGGTTTGTGTGTGAATCGGCCGTAAGGAATACCAGTCTCCCTCCTTTAGTACTCACCACCTTCTACAAAGGTGTCATTAAGAGCAACCTGGTCTACTACGGCAGCTGCCATGGTTCTGATTAGAAAGTCCTACAGAGGGTGGTGAGAACAGCAGACAAGATTCAGTAACCTATTGTAATGCTTGATATCTATATGGACTTTAAGTTCTAGTGATGTCTTGTACAGTTAGTGATGTCTTAAAGGAAAAATCAGGAGTCCTACTGTTTTATAGTGCCAAGCGCTACTGATAGCCACCTCAATCACTCGATTTAATGAAATGCAGACTGAGATAACGAAACGGCAGCTAACGGTAACAGAATGGGGCATTTCAAAACTAAAGCAAATCGATTAGGTTTCGTTTTAGACATGCCTCATTCAGTTAGTGTTAACTGCCGTTTCACAAAGTCGGTCTACGATGCACGAAATTTCATCATTGAAGTGGCATTCAGTAGCGCTTACCAGTATAAAACAGCAGGGCTATGTGTTGATTCACTCCGGATTATACCTTTAAATACAGTTGCATGTATGTACGTATGTAATTGTACTTGCAATTTAGCTTTGTTATTGCACATTTTGAGTTTGGAGAAATACAGGTTTAGTCTTCTTGCAATGTATAGTTTGTTTGAAAATAAAGTTATAATAATGAAGTTAAAATATACTTTTAGTAAAAGTATCAGTATCAGCTCACAGCTCCCCCCAAACCCCATTCTCTTTTGAGAACTTTCAGATCACACCTCCACCCAACCCCCATTTACACTTCTTTTGTGATGTATCAAACTCACACCTCCACCTTAACCCCATCTATTGTGAGTTCTGACCAAACCCATATGAGGACCATCAGATGTGTCAATGGTGCACTGATACATTAGCATTCCAAAAGCCCCTGCAGCTGATTGGTTCAATCTAAGTCCAGGAAGCAAAAGATTCTCACAGAAGGGTTCTTAAAGGAACGCCACAGACTGCAGAGGCATCACTGGGATTTTTGTTTTCTTACCAGAAGGCAGTGGGAAAGTTGTTCCAGAGTAGAATAGTCTATTGTTACAGTTGTACTGTGGTTTTGAACCAGGTTCCAGCACATTGAGAGTTTTTTTTTTCAGTGTTGTTGTGACAAACCACCGCTGGACTTGAAAATGTCTGGATTTTCCGGATCCTCCAAATTTATTATATCAGTGAAGGAGGAGATAAAGGAGGAAGACTTTGATGATTTTCTTCAAGATTATCTGCATGCTGTTCGGACAGTTGAGGGACCACCTGGACTGGATCATGACTGGAAGACTGAAACAAACACATCACCAAATTCAACCATCAAAGAAGAAAATATTGCATCTGTGAAGAGTGAAGGAGATTTTGATCTGAGAGAATATGGTCACATTGAATATTCTCATGGAGGTAGGTAACTCAACAGTTTACTGAATTCATTTATTTCGGCTAAAATTTACTGTTTACTGAATAATTCATTTATTTCGGCTAAACTAGACAATGGCATTTTACATTATGTAGCCCATCCTTTGGTGGATGGTGTTCACATGTACTTCTAAAACTGATAGTTCCGGTCCTCAATTGTGATTGGTTGAAAACGTGTTCGATGCCATTGTAAATTAGGCATTTAGCACGGCTCCAACTGCTTTTCGTTCTAAACTGCTGTGCCATAAGAAAGTGAATGGAGCAGCGCTTATGCGTTACTTGGCAACCATTCAGTAAGAGGAAGTATGTCTTTTGGCGGAGGAATTGGTATCAAGGAATAGCTTGCTATATTTCTCTCGGTTATGTTTTTCGTTAATGAAACAATTGCCGGTTAACGTGGTAACAGCAATAAACCCCTCGAGTCCGGTATAAATGCTGGTTTTAGCACGGATGTCTAACACCACCCGTGCTAAAACCAGCATTTACGCCGGCCTCTCGGGATTTATTGCTTACATTGTTCCCACTGTTTCCTTAGTTACATCATCACTCTTTTCTGTATTTGCTGCCTACAGAAGTGTTCTTCTAATTGATCTTCTGGTGCCTGAATCTGATGTTCTGCATTTCTGGTTTGTATCTAGCTGTACCTTTTGGGTGATCTGAACAGTCCCATGGAAATGAAATCATGTTCAATCAACGTGCGCATAGAACACAGAAAAAGTTCTGTGTAGCTTCCAGAAGAGTTCAGCCCTATGTTCCCACATTTCCTATTTTTTCCCTATAGAATGTTCTTCTGATAGGCATTAGGGTTAGACCTCAATCAGATTGCTCAACCTTATCCATTTTTTTTTTTTCAAACCCAGTTTGTAGCTGTAAGTAAGGTGAAGACGTGGCAAGAGTGGGTGGCTTGATGTTCTATCTGAGCAAATCTATTTGCTAGTGCATGTCCAAATGTCTAGGGTAGGTATGTACTAGCCTAGCTCTGGCCATACTTCCTGTTGTTGTATGAAATTTATGATCAAGTCTAGCCTAGTAAACCAGCACCACCCGCTGGACGCCAAAATCTCTTGTCTGTGAGTGGGTCTAGCCTCGCATCATTCTCCAATCCTACCTGTTGGGGTTTTGAGGGAGCAACGACAGAGCGTTGGCCTATGGGCACACACGAGGTTCAGATTCATTCAACATAGCCAACGCTCGTGTTAGTTTTAAACTGTAAACACTAATGGCAAACAGAGTATAAATTACTCGGGGGGGGCTAGTAATGAGAGACAAAGTTGTTGTGAGACATGTTGACAACATTTTAAGCTCTTTGGGATATATTTGCAATCGGGACACACATCTTTTGCCATCTAACATACAGGACTGTTAGCGGAGTACTACCTTTTCAGACCGTTCGTCTGTGTTTGCTAACATTAGCTAAGAACTTCCAAGGATTTGCAAACTGTCCTCCTATGTTAGCGAACGTTCGCTATGTTAGGCGAATTTGAATGCACCTATGGTTTGAAAGACTATGGGTTGTGCTCATCAACAATCTCTCGTTGTATCCATTCATCTGGGCCAGACTAAATTAGACATCCAATCTCACATTTAGGCTGGTTTATCAGGCTAGATCAAGTCAGTATGGCCAAGGAGGCGATTTCCTCAGCTCTCAGGCCCATAAATCAGGGCTCAAAGAGAAACAAACAGGCTGAAGGAGACAAGCACCCAAAACATTGATATCTGTTTGATAACATTTTACAGATATTTAGATTAATCATGGCCGAATTTCTCAGGCAATGTTAGCTTTGCCAGTGCACAGTTCATTTAGGTGGTCGTGCAGGCCAGTTTAGGTATGTACAGGATGAAGTTGACTGAGACTGTGGGAAAAACATTTCCGGCCTGAATACTGGGACTGCTCTTTGTTTTCTTTCATCAACAGAAACTTGTTCTTGTCAATTCAGTCATAATGTGACTTGTGGTATGTTGTCTTACTCCAGTTTTATCACTTTCTTTGCTATTTGAAAGTTTGTACATTTTCTGTCTTCTTAATCAAAAAATATTTGTGTCAATATTACTTTTTTTCCCCAGGAGGTATTCTAAAGACTTTATCTGATGAAACAGACAAGCATACTGGAGTCGAGTCCCTTGGATTGTTTTTCAGTCAGAAGAATTACCTCATGGGACACCAGAAGATCCTTAAAGCAGAAAAGCCATTTCAGTGTTCAGAGTGTGGAAAGGCCTTTAATCATAAGTGTAACCTTAAAACGCACCAGAGAATCCACACTGGGGAAAAGCCATACGAGTGTTCCATATGTAAGAAGAGATTCATCACTACTTCAGATCTCAGCAAACACCAGAATATCCACACTGGGGGAAAGCCTTTTCAGTGTTCTATCTGTCAGAAGACCTTCAGTAACAAGGGCAGCCTTAGAACTCACCAGAGGATCCACACTGGGGAAAAGAAATATGAATGTTCTACCTGTGGGAAGTCCTTTGAACAGAAGGGACAACTTAAGACGCACCAGATGATCCACACTGGTGAAGCCCCATATTCTTGTACTACATGTGGAAAGAGTTTCAGAAGTAGATCAACTCTTGGCAGACATAAGTGGACTCACACTGAAGAAAAGCCATATGAGTGTTCTGAGTGTGGAAAGGCCTTTAGTCACAAAGATACTCTTAAATCTCACCAGATGATCCACTCTGGGGAAAAGCCTTATGAGTGTTCTGCCTGTGGGAAGACCTTTAGACAGAAGGGTTCACTTAACACTCACCAGAGGATTCACACCAGGGAAAAGCCGTATGCCTGCACTACATGTGGGAAGAGCTTCATTAGTAACTCCGACCTCACCAAACACCAGAGGATCCACACTGGGGGAAATAGATCATCACTCACTAGCCATGAGATGATCCACGCTGTGTTTTGTTGAGAGGCGATTTGTGGAGATGCCTATGATAACCCAGCTAGTAAGTTTTAATTTTTGGTGAATCCATGTTTTAAACACTAATTTATTTTGCATCATTGAAAGAACAATTTTGAAAAGTGACCAAGTTAAGAAATATTAAAGATTTAGTCATATTGCAGGCTTGGGGAAAGAATGAGAAATTTCAATGTAAAAACCTGCCAGAACCTTCCAACCTTCCAAAACACTGTAAGAATTGTGAATAAAAACAGAAAACAATGATGCGGAGTTTCAATATTTCAATATTTTTAACTGTGAAAATATGTAATTTTAAGGGGACAATAAGTTGATTTTCAATTTCATAGCATAGGCACGTCAGATTTTGTAATATTATTCACGTCTACAAAACTCAAGTTTTCATCTCTGCCCTTGAGGGAGCAAAGTGAAAATGACTTGGATTAGCGGAAGCAAGAATGTAAACAAACTAGGTATGTTGCTACTTTGACAAACACACTGCTTTGACCACTTTTTTTAGTCATTTGAGGCCATAAACACTACAGTTCTGTGTTGTAAGGTGTTCACTGATGTTGCATAGCTTTGAGATTTGGAGCATGTAACGATGTTAAAAATACAGTTTATAAGTCTGCCCCAATGGGTTAGCAGTCGGGGCTAATTCTCCGGTCGCAGAAACGCTGTGAGGTGGACCAAAATTTCTCACATCTTCGGTACTGACATGTCTTGAGTAGCTTGAGAAATAGAGCCTTTGTTGAAATTGACCGAAGTTATCCTTTAATTTACTAAGGGCACCTTGGAACCCACAACATTTATCATATGGATGCTGTGAGAATGTTCACACCTCTCTTAGTGTTCTTGTAATTAGTAACTGATAATTACTCAGCTCACACTTCCATCCCCCATCTACCCTTCTTTTGTATAGTGTCAGCTAACACCTCCACCAACCCCCATTGTGAGTTCTGACCACACCCATCTGAGGACCATCAGATGTGTTAATGGTGCACTGATACATTTACATTCCAATGGCCCTTGCAGCTGATTGGTTCAATCTGAATCCAATGAACTGATGTCACAGAGGAGGATCCTTATATGAACACTGCAAACTGTTGAGGGTTCATTGAGCTTTTGGTTTCTTATCAGAAGACACACTGGGTCATTGAGGCTTGAACTTACACTAGCCCAGCTGATATTGCAGTACTATATTGTGACTGGGGTTCCTGAAGAACTCTTGCTCTTCAAGTAAGTTAGACAGGATTTTCTAACAATCTGCCACTGTATTCCAAAATGTCTGGATTTGCTGGATCATCACAAGTATTAGCAACAGTGAAGGAGGAGATGAAGGAGGAAGACTTTGATGATTTTCTTCAAGATTATCTGCATGCTGTTCAGACAGTTGAAGGACCACCTGGACTGGATCATGACTGCAAGACTGAAACACTCACATCAGCAACCATAAATATTAAAAATGATTTACCAATGGAATCAGAAGGACATACTGACATGAGGAAAAATTGTGACAATGATTCTTCTCATATAGGTAAGTTCAGATGTATGTCTGAGTATCTTTGTAATGTGCTGTGCTATGCACAACAGAAAGTTCAGCTTTATATATCTATCCAATTATTTAATGTCGTACATCTTTTGCAGGAGACAAGACGGATATCGCTGACTTACATGCGGGAGAAAAACCTTATGAGTGCTCTGTGTGTGGGAAGGCCTTTAGTCTAAAAATGAAACTGAAGAGACATCAGAGGATCCACACTGAGAAGTCACATGAGTGTTGTGAGTGTGGGAAGAGTTTCAAGACTGGCTCAAAGCTCACCACACACCAGAGGATCCACACTGGGGAAAAGCCTTATCAGTGTCCCCTCTGTGGGAAGAGTTTTACAACAAGCTCACACCTCATCAGGCACCAGAGGATCCACACTGGAGAAAAGCCATTTGAGTGTACTACATGTGGGAAGAGTTTTACAACAAGCTCACACCTCATCAGGCACCAGAGGATCCACACTGGAGAAAAGCCATTTGTGTGTACTACATGTGGGAAGAGTTTCATATGTGGCTCAGATCTCACCATACACCAGAGGATCCATACTGGGGAAAAGCCATATGAGTGTTCTGAGTGTGGGAAGACTTTTAATCATACAGGAAACCTTAAAACTCACCAGAGGATCCACACTGGGGAAAAGCCATATGAGTGTACTGTATGTGGGAAGAGTTTCAAAACTGACTTTGAGCTCACTGTACACCAGAGGATCCACACTGGGGAAAAGCCGTTTCAGTGTACTACATGTATGAGGAGTTTCACAACAAGCGCATCACTCATAAGGCACCAGAGGATTCACACTGGGGAAAAGCCATATATGTGTATTACATGTGGGAAGGCTTTTAATCAGATGACTAACCTCAGGACACATCAGAAGATCCACACTGGGGAAAAGCCATATGAGTGTACTACATGTGGGAAGGCTTTTAATCAGATGACTAACCTTAGGACACATCAGAAGACTCACACTGAGGAAAAGCCATATGAGTGTACTACATGTGGGAAGAGTTTCAAGACTAGCAAAGAGCTTACCATACATCAGCGGATCCACACTGGGGAAAAGCCATATGAGTGTACTACATGTGGGAAGGCTTTTAATCAGATGACTAACCTCAAGAAACATCAGAAGATCCACATTGGGGAAAAGCCATATAAGTGCACATGAGAGGATCCATACTGGGGGAAAGCCATTTGAGTGTACTACATGTAAGAAGAGTTTCAAGAGTTGTCCGGAGCTTATTGTACACCAGAGGATCCACACTGGAGAAAAGCCATACAAGTGTTCTTTCTGTCAGAGGTTCTTTAGCCACAATGGTCACCTTAAGATACAGCTGATGATCCACATGAGAGTAATACATGTGGGAAAGGTTTCAAGAGTGTCTCATACCAGTCATGCCAGTGTTCTCTCTGTGGGAAGAGTTGTACATTGGGCAAAACCATAGGGGTAGGTTAATGGAATATGGATTTTTGTCAAATTACTGATGTCAATAAAATGTGAATTTCTCTTTGAAATGTTTTAATGTGAATCCTCACTCAGTTGTAGAGGCAACGTTAAAGACATGGCAAAGCCAAGTTAAGAGGAGTAGCTGTGCGCACCTTCAGACCAAGTACCGTACAAGATAAATGAAATAATGTGCAGAACAAGAGAAAATGTCTGCAACACTGATTGAACTCTCATATATATGACTGAATTCTCTTGTTATGCAAAGTGAGGTAGAACCATTGTTGGGCTGTAAACAAAACATTTTGACAATGCACAGTCAATGACAACTAACAGCAAAGATCATGGAATACTCTGACATTATACAGGTAGTTATGAATCTCGTAAATCATAGCATTTTATGGTGTGCTATCACATTATTCTTATGGACAAATTGGCGATCTGGGTAGCTCAACAATGGTGCCTGCTTACTTCCGGTAGTTTTCTCAGATTCGTCTATACTGAGGTAAAACTGCATGAATGTTCTCTTTGTGGGAAGACCTTTAGCCGGAAGAGTAGCCTTAAAACTCACCAGAGGAACCATGCTGGGGAAAAGCCATATGAGTGTACTGTGGGACAGGGCCGGTTCTAGGCATAGACAAACGAGGCGATCACCTAGGGCACCAAATATCAGGGGGGCATCACAACACATTTCTTACCTTTTTTCTTCAGTTTTTCTCTTATATTTTTAGAAAAGGGGGGCAAAACTTAAATCTGGCCTAGGGCACCAAAAAGGCTAGAACCGGCCTTGCTGTGGGATGGCCTTTACTAATATGAGCTACTTTAAATCTCCTCAGATGTGTTAATCAGGGGGTCAAGAGCGTCCAGATTAGCAGTGGCATGATAGCATCGCCATTTTTAAGAATGGAGTCGCAATGCAGCCTACCTTTGAACCACGGCAGCGCATGCACGAGCACAGCGCACTTACAAGTTGGTGGGCGGTTACATGCAAAATGTTTTTATTTTTTGTGTTTTATATCTCCGGGGCGAGTAAAAGCAATATTTCATGATCTCTGCTTACTCTTTCCTTATTTCTTGAGGAGCTTGTGAAAATAAAGTGTACTGTCATGAATGCTACAAAACTTCAGGCACGTTATCGACAGAACTTTCTTCCTCGTGTTGTATGGCAAACAAACTAGGTGAATGATTACTGTTTTTGCAAAGAGATTCAACGTGTGTCCATGCGTCATTTCCAACTTTGGAACTTTGCGCATGAGCAAGGCCGTTGGCTAGTGTTCACAATGGCTTTGACTGTCAATTCGCTGCATTTACTAGCCTAGCCTCGGGCATTCATTTCTATGGAGGGCGGGACTTAGTCGTTGTCTCCAGTTTATATATAACCTCCTTGATGTTAATGGTGCAATGCTACCATGGAGGTATTAATAAACCTGGAGAAACATACCAAGTCCCGCCTCCCATTCATTCCAATGTGGAATGCTAGGCTAGGGAATTCATCCAAAATTGAACAAAATTTTCAGTTGTCAAGATGGCGTTTCATGGTGATCACCTCCGACTCCATTTCTACTAGACCAATGAGGACCCATGTTACTAATGGAGATGAGGGTGGCTCTGGTGGCACACACCTGATATGCACAGGGAGCTCGTTAGCATGAGCTGAAAGTGTAGCATTAACCAATCAGTATATGTCAAATGGAGTCGGATATGATGTCATTTCTGGAAAATGGCGACGAGGAAGTGCAATGCTAATTGTCGAAGCTAATCAGCCAAATCCTGACCCCCTGACTGCTACATTAACATTCCAATGATCCCTGCTGCTGATTGGTTGAATCTGAGTCCAGGAAGCTGAAGGATCCTTATAAGAACACCACTGACTTGGAAGGGATCACTGAGCTTCTGTTGCTTCTTACCAGAAGGCACTGGCATAAAAACAGACTAGCTTATCTCTTATTACAGAACAATGCTGTCTTTTCGGATTAAGTTTCCTGTTGTATTCTTGGGAAATGTCTGGGCCAATGTCGTTCTAAATCACCAATTCTATCAGAACAAAACCCCAAAACAGTTTTTCTGTTTTTCAAAACAGAACTTTTGTTAAACACAACTCAAGGGAATGCAATTAACATCAAAGAACATACAACTTAACAGGCTACCACAACAACTTTAACTAAACACAAGCAGTAAGGCACAGAAAATAACATTTAACACAAAAATAGAACTAACACAAAAAAAACTATGCACACACCAACAGCAACAACAAGCCAAGTAACAATCAATCAAAACTGAACACAAACCAACAACAAACACAGAATAATCAAGTTTATTTTTCTCAAACAAAACATTTCAGATTTTCTGTTCACCTTTTTCCTTGAACAGTTCTGCTAACACTGCATCGTCCTCCCAGTCTGCAGCATCAGCTTGGGTTTTCCTGCGGCTGCAAGGTCAGCATTTTCGGGAAAGGATGCGTTTTCTTCTGCGACGCTCTCCTCCGGCCGCCCGATCGCCACGATGAGCCTGTTGGCATTCACTTGGACCTCCAACTCGGCCGCTTTCATAATGTGCTCCTCGACGGACCTGGCATCGGCAACGCTTACATATAGTTACGGCAGAGTTGGTCAGCGTTGCCAACCTCTCCTCGCCGCAACTCAAAATTACCAGGCCGGAATAGGTGACCGAGAAAGCATCCCTGCGTTGCAGGATGCCGCACTTAACGCAACGATGGGTGCTGGATTGGACGCCATCCCCCTGGTCCCCTTGGCACCTGCGGCACTGGTGTATGGCCAGCATCTGCACGCCGCTCACCGTCCTACGGAGATGGTACGGACTGCAGTATGATGTGAACTATAGCCAACTTTTTTTTTTACCTTTCTTCTTTGCACTGCTAACAGAAGGGCTGTGAGATCTGCTTGGTGCACAATCTGTAAATTATATTTTTATAATGCTCTCCCCCACTGGCTGGAATGCAGCTGAAACCTCCACAGCTGCGATCTCTTTGATTGTGGAAGAAGGGGTCCCGATCAGAACGGTTCTGGTGGAAAACCCGCTGAACCTGTTGGACCCCAGCTCCGTCATTTCCAGAATCTGCTCTTTCCACGTTGTGACAGCAGTTTGCCCGGCCGGGTCTGCTATCTCAAAGGTGCGGAGCTCCGCTGGCACCCCGGACAATGCGACTGTCGGTCGCCTCCATCACCTTTGCGTCTAACTCAGCCACCTTTAAAAAAAAAAAAAAAAAAAACATAGGCAGAACAAAGTGTACATTAATCCACAGCTTATTTCCTTGCATAATTTCATTCCCATACATGTCCAGTTTTCATCTCTGATTTTTTTTTACACTTACATTTTGCCTTGGTCCCAATGCCAACACCTGCTGGATGGCTTCTACTGCACCCGCCGTTGTCGCCACAGGAACGGCACAGCTCCCACCTCAATCGCGGTTCTTCTGTTCACCACCACATCTAAATTCTTGCCGAACCCTGTGGAAACAAAAGCGAATAAAATTTAGGGGACATTACTAATACATTTCCACTCGATGACTTATTTCAACATCCAGGGCATCTGTTACTTACCGACGTTTTTTTCTCGCCCCCACCAAATACACGGCCTGTTTGGACTCCGCCACGCGCAAAACGATCGCAGAGGATTGAATGCCACAGGTAACCCGAAGCTCCCAAGTGTTGTGCATATATCTGTGCTTGTCGCGTTTTTAAATAAAAGCCTGAAGTTCGTTATTCTCCCTCCAACTTACAAATTTTCATTAAAAAATCAGCACGTCATTTACATTCATGATCTTCAATAATTATTGTCACCACAATGTCAGAACAGAGTCTAGCCCATGGGGCTAGCGGTGCTAATGAAAGCGGATGTGGGAAGCATGATTCGCGAGCGAGAGCAAGCTTGAGCCTCGGCGCATAACATGCCTCATTTCCAAACGTTACTGATTGGTTAAGGGAACTCCAATGAATTTAAATTGCAGAGTAAGGTCCCACCCTCCATGGAAACGGATTCCTCTTTGATTGTTCCAGAATGTATGACATGTTCAACAGTCGGCTTTCGCCCAAGCTAGGAGATTATCAGAAGCCCTGGATAAAGTGTTGTGTTCTGTGTGATAATAGCAAGGGATTCCCAACTAAAGGTGTGGGTTCTGGTCACTAAGTAAGGGATTCTCTGGTACACTGGCAGGAGTAGAATGTCCTTTGGTCAGAGTAAGTGATTCTGAACTACCCTGGGTACTTAAAAGAGTGTCTGCAGTCAAAGAGGGAGATTTCCAGAAGTCCTAGTTGTCATGTATGTTGCCTACAGGCACCCGTAGGATGAACTATATATGTACGTGATGCTGCGTCAGTAAACTCTCTCAGTTCATCTCCATCTGGTGTCCGCTGTCATCAATACATTACATGGTGTCAGAAGACAAAAAAGTTTAGACTAGAACATGGCTCAATTGCAACCACCGTCTGCTCTTAGCTTCGAAGGCAACCTCGCGGAGAATTGGAAGTTATGGGTGCAGAAATTCGACTTGTTTTTAATTGCCAGCGGGATCGCGGAAAAAGCAAGTAAAGTTCAGTGTGCCACATTTCTGCACGTCGCCGGAGAGGAAGCGGTAAAAGTGTTCAATACTTTCGAATTTGCAGCAGATGAAGTTGATAAGTTAGACGTACTAAAGACGAAGTTTAAAGAATATTGCGAGCCCAGGAAGAATTTAACGTACATTCGTCACCTGTTCTTCACGAGAGCTCAAGGTCCAACAGAGAACATTGATGCCTACGTGACCGACCTAAAGAACAAGGCGAAAGACTGTGAATTTGGCGATCTTCATGACTCGTTGGTTCGAGACAGGATTGTCTGTGGTGTTCGAGAGGATCAGGTTCGTGCAAGATTGTTAAGAGAAACAGATCTCACGTTAAAAAGATCCATTGATATTTGTCGTGCTAGTGAAATGACATCAACTCAAGTTAAAGTGCTCAATGAAGAAGTTGAAGTGAACAAAATAAGGAGTGTTAATCATGGAAAAAAGGCGAACAGAAGCAAGACAAAGCAGAACGGAAATGAATGTAAAGCTAGAGGCAACATGGCTGAAAATGATCAAAAAGGTCAGAAATCGTGTTCAAGATGTGGCTATGAACATATTGAAAAGCAATGCCCAGCTTATGGTCAAACATGCAGAGCGTGTAACAAAAAGAATCACTTTGCAAAAATGTGTCTAGCGAAGAATCAAGGCAGTGGCTCTACAGCTAAGATGCTACATGCAGTTGACACAGAGGAGGATTTCTTTATTGGAACTGTTGAACTGAAAAGAGCAGAAAATCAGAGAAAAATCGAAACGGTCACAACTGAAAGAGATTGTGATAAAGCCAGATGGATTGAAAAGCTAAAGGTAAATGGACATTATATTAATTTCAAACTTGACACAGGCGCTGAGTGTAATGTGTTAGCTGAAAAAAGTTTCAGGTCGCTTGGAACTGGCGCAATGCTGAGAAAATCTGTATGCAGGCTGCTGACTTGTTCAGGCCACCAGATGTCGCCAGTCGGCAAAGCAACACTCACCTGTGAATACAAAAACCGAAAATATGAGATTGAATTTCAGATCATTGACTCTGAAGCGCCAGCAATACTTGGGCGTGAGACATGTGAAAAATTAGGAATGGTCAAAAGACTTAATGAAATCAAATCAGAAAATGATACTCTGAAAGACTTTGATGACTTGTTTACTGGTCTTGGCTGTCTACCAGGATATCACCACATTCAAGTGAACAAGGAAATTTCACCAGTCGTGCATCCGCCGAGAAGAGTTCCTGTTGCATTGAAAGATGAGATAATAAAGGAGCTGCAAAGAATGGAACAACTTGGTGTGATCACCCGACAGCATGAACTGACTGACTGGGTGAATAGTATGGTCACAGTGGTGAAGCCCAACAAAATTAGGATATGCATAGACCCACAGGATCTAAACAGAGCCATCAAACATGAACACTACCCACTACTCACCGTAGAAGAGGTGGTCTCCAGCATGCCGAAAGCAAAAGTTTTTTCAGTGCTTGATGCAAACCACGGATTCTGGCAGATAAAATTGGATGAGGAGAGTTCTAAGCTATGCACATTCAACACACCCATCAGGTTTCTGCGTCTTCCTTTCGGCGTCTCATCAGCTTCTGAAGTGTTTCAGTGTGCCATTGCACAGATGATTGAGGGCCTGGATGGTGTTGTAAATGTGATAGATGATCTTCTTGTCTGGGGAGAGAATGTTGAAGAACATGACGAAGACTTGTACAGCTACTCAACAGAGCAAGAGAATGGAATCTCAAGCTAAACAAAAGCAAGTGCAAGATAAGAACATCAGAGATAAGGTACATTGGTCACATTCTATCTGCAGAAGGTCTCAAGCCTGATCCAGAAAAGGTGCGAGCTGTGGCTCAGATGCCCACACCAGAGAACAAACAAGCTCTCATGAGATTCATGGGCATGGTACAATACCTGTCCAAGTTCATTACAAACCTTTCTGAGGTAAGCGCACCCCTCAGGAAATTGCTGGAGAGTGAGATTGACTGGCACTGGGAAAATAGCCAGGTAAAAAGTTTTGAGAAATTAAAGACTCTACTGATAAATGCGCCAACACTGAAGTTTTATGATGTACAGAAGCCTGTGACACTATCTGTTGATGCCAGTTCTGAAGGCATGGGAGCCGTCATCCTTCAAGAAGGACAACCGGTCGCTTATGGATCACGTGCACTCACAGATGCGCAACGCCGTTACGCACAGATTGAAAAGGAATTACTCGCCATCATGTATGGATGTGAGAAGTTCCATCAGTATGTGTATGGCAAAGAAATCCTAGTCGAGAGTGATCACAAGCCCTTAGAGACGATCTTCAAAAAGGCTCTGCACAGCGCTCCACAAAGATTGCAGAGGATGCTTCTTAGGCTTCAGAGGTACAGTCTCAATGTGGTTCACAAACCAGGAAAAGAAATGCATATTGCTGATGCGCTAAGCCGTGCGTATCTGAATGAGCAGACAGAAGATTTGCTAGGAGAGGAACTTGATGTCAATTGGATAACTCCACAGCTGCCAATATCTGATGAGAAGCTGACATTGTTCCAAAATGCAACTGCTGCTGATCCAGAGATGCAACAGCTACGCACAATGATCATGAATGGTTGGCCTAAAGAGAAAAGCATGACGCACAAAGATGTTCAAGCTTACTGGACGTTCAAAGAAGAACTGAGCTACTCGTCTGGACTGCTGTTCAAGGCTGCAAAGCTCATCGTGCCGAATCAGCTGCGTCAAGAGATGCTGAACAAGATCCACGAGTCACACCTTGGAGTGGTGAAGTGCAAAGAGAGAGCGAGGGACATATTGTATTGGCCAGGTATGTCAACACAAATTGAAAATCTTGTGTCACAATGTGCTGTGTGTAATGCAAACAAAAAGAGCAACCCCAATGAGCCTCTCATTCCACACACGCTACCAGAAAGACCATGGTCAAAGATTGGAACGGATCTATTCCATTTCAATGGACTTGAGTGTGTGGATTATTACTCAAAGTTTCCTGAGATCAAGAAACTGACAGACACAACTGCCAAAAGTGTCATCACCACAATGAAGTCCATGTTTGCCAGACATGGCATACCCGATGTTGTAGTGTCAGACAATGGACCTCAATATTCCTGTGCAGAATTCAGCAAGTTCGCAAAAGACTGGGAGTTTAAACATGTTACTTCAAGTCCTGGACATGCTCAGTCTAACGGACAATCAGAACGGACTGTCCAAACAGTCAAGAATCTACTCAAGAAAGCTCAAGATGGGAAAGGAGATCCATACATTGCATTATTGGAATATCGCAACACTCCACTAGAGGGTATAGGTTACTCACCTGCACAACTCTTAATGGGACGTCGTCTGAAGTCCAAAATTCCTACTACCACAGTTCTGTTAACACCTGAGAACAACATCAAGATTGGTAACAAACTGAAAGCAAAACAACTCAAACAGAAAAGCTACTTCGACAGACAAACAAGGTGTCTTCCAGATCTGCACACAGGAGAAAAAGTAAGAATCCAATGTGGAGATGAATGGCAACCTGCTGTTGTTATCAGCAGACATGAACAACCAAGATCATTCATCGTCCAGACTCCAGATGGAAGGACCTATAGGAGAAACAGAAAACATCTGCTAAAGACAGGTGAAACAGAGTTTGCAACAACCACGACTGATGCAGACATCAGCTTTCAACCTGAGGTCAGTCACTCCGACACATCTATGGAGACTGAAGTCACACATCAGGCTGACTCTCCTAGACTTCAGCTGGAAGAAGAACGCTTCACAAGGTCTGGTAGGCAAGTGAAGATGCCAGCAAGATACAAAGACTGACTTCATTCACATACACGCACACACAGACAATATCTCAGAATGCACATAAGCACACACTGAAGGACTCAGCAAGTTTAAATGTCCTAAAAGACTGAGAAAAGAAAGAAGAAGAAGAAAAAAAAAAGGCCCTGCTGTTTGTGATGTGACAGTTTTCTCTGTATGTGTTATGCCTCCACAGGTTATGCATTAGGCCATGATAGTGTGTGTATCAGGTTACTAAGGATTTTGCCAGTTTAGGCATCATGAGTTGCACTTTGATGATTTGTGTTCTGTCTACAGGATGTAGATGTTGTGTTCTGAGGCCCTAAGTGACAGTTGGGTTTGTTGTGTATGAGTTTGTCAAACTCAAAGAAGGGGGATGTCATGTATGTTGCCTACAGGCACCCGTAGGATGCACTATATATGTACGTGATGCTGCGTCAGTAAACTCTCTCAGTTCATCTCCATCTGGTGTCCGCTGTCATCAATACATTACACTAGTGAAAGTGCTGGGTTCTTTAATGGATTCCAGTGGATTTTGAACTGAGGGTTTCAAAGGTACTGTAAATGTTGTGTACAAAGACTATGGGTCTACATACGTTAGAAATGTCAACCATGAACATTTGATTTGAAAGAAAACATTTGTCTCTGTGCTCTACCACTGGGCTCATACAATTTTGCACTCATGAAAGGTTTTAATTAAATCTGTATATACAGTACAGACCAAAAGTTTGGACACACCCCCTCATTCAATGCGATTCATTTATTTCCAGGACAATTTATATTGTAGATTCTCACTAAACGCATCAAAATTATGAATGAACACATATGAAATGATGTACTTAACAAAAAAAGTGTGAGATTATGACAAATTTTTGGACCTGAACCCCATCAAGATGGTTTGGGGTGAGCTGGACCGCAGAATGAAGGCAAAAGAGCCGACAAGTTCTTAGCATCTCTGGGAATGAATAACTCTTCAAGACAGTTGGAAAACCATTTCAGGTGACTACCCCTTGAAGCTCATCCAAAAAATAAAAGGAGGACAAAGCAGTTTTCAAAACAAAAAGTATACTTCGATGAAACAAGAACATAAAACATGTTTTCAGTTCTCTCACACTTTTTTTATTAAGTACATAATGCCACGTGTTCATTCATAAGTTTGTTTATTTTGTAGATTGTCACTGAAGGCAGCAGTCATGAAAATAAAGTAAATACTTTAATGGGAAAGGGTGTCCAAACTTTTGGTCTGTACTGTATTTTTAATCCTGTTAATTTATACAACAATCATTTCAACAGTCTGAGCAAACACATGATTACTTCAGCCAAGCTATGATGAAAAAATGTGTTGGCAGAAGTGAAGTTTCTTCTGTGTGTTGGTTTAGGGAGGAGAGAATGATAACTGAATTTGTGTTTTAATGCAAAACGGTTTACTAGTAGAAACACAGATTTGCAGCAAATCTCAAGTTGGTTGCTGAAAAAGGTGCATTTCTGCATGTTCTGTCAGCTTTCAGATTAATTTTCAGGTGTTAGGGGCCATTGTGTATATTGTTGGCAGATTCCCAAAGTGCCAGTGTTTCAGATTTTCATTTTGTTAGAACACAAAGATCAATATATCTGATTTCTGGAGAAAAGTTATATTTTTGTGTTTATTTAGCTTCAACAAAACCCTACATTCCCTTGCGGTTTAAACTTGACAGAATTCTTTACTTTCAGTGTATTTCAGTTGAAAACTTTGTTTTAAGAGGGTTGTTAAGTCCCTCTTTTAAGTATTTGATTCAACAGTCACAATAAATTATTTCCGTAATCTTGTTAAAGTAGTGGATCAAGTAATTGACCCCTAGGCACCAGCAATTATGTACCCTCATTTTCTCTGTGTTGGAATTTTTACAAATAAAGCTCTCCCTACATCTCCCAAAGCCGCGGTCCATGGCACCAGACTTGCTTATTACATTTATCTGCCTAGAGGAGCTAAAGCAAGGTCAAAACACTAACCAGTCAACCCAAAAAGTGTTGTAGGACCATCACAATAATCCACCAATTAAGGTAAATTAAGCTAAAATTGTTGCTTAGATCCTCTTTAAGTTGTGGCGTAGTCCACATCATTTAACCACCTGCTAACTCGGAAGAAGGCTACATAGCCTAGTTCATTTAACCACCTGCTAACTCGGAAGAAGGCTACATAGCCTAGTTGAAAGTGAAAGTGCCTTCCCTACCTGTTATGTCTCTCTTTTCCCTCTCTATACGAGACAATTGAAGGACTTTTCCGATATAAGATATGCCATACAAAGAACATGATGACTAGTTATGCATCCAAATCTTTATGTATTTCATGTTTACACTTTTTAGGCCTATGATATATCTACTTTGGCTGCAATGCCTATAGCATAACTGATTTATAGGCTTGCATTTAGAAATGGTGTTGTCAAAATTTGTATAGAATTGTAAAATATGCAACGTAAATGGTTAGTTATGTTTTTTTTTTTTTTTTTAATTGTGAGGGTATCAAACTGTGGATTAAAAACATGATGCAAACCGCCCTACTGGCTATAGTGGAGAAATGCATGCATGCAAAAAATAAGTCATGAAACCAAAATTAACAGCATTGCTGAAATTCTTTCTGTGTTTTTTTCTCAACGCAACATGTGCAACACAATAGCCTACAACAAACCTTCAAATGTCAAATATTTGTTCACATTATACAAATGCAGTGCCATTACATAGACATTGATACCTGTCATTTAATAGGAATCAATGCCTGTGAATGCTTATGGCTTTTCTCCCAGTGGATCTTCTGGTGTGTTCTAAGAGAACTCTTTTGACTAAAGGTCTTTCCACAGACAGAACACAGATCGAGTTGTAGTCCGGTATGAATCTGCTTATGGACGTTCAGGTTTGAATTTTTCACAAATCTCTTCCCGCATGTAGTACACTCATATGGCTTTTCCCCAGTGTGGATCCTCTGGTGTTTGGTGAGATCAGAGCTAGTCTTGAAACTCTTCCCGCATGTAGTACACTTATAAGGCCACTACTCAGTGTGGATCCTCTGGTGTACGGTGAGCTTTGAACCAGTCGTGAAACTCGTATTGCATGCAGTGCACCTATATGGTTTTTCACCAGTGTGAACCTTCTGGTGTGTCCTGAGGTTAGTCATCTGACTAAAAGCCTTCCCACATGTAGTACACTCATATGGCTTTTGCCCAGTGTGGATCCTCTGATGTTTGGTGAGATCTGAGCCGGTCTTGAAATTCTTCCCACATATAGAACACTCATATGGCTTTTCCCCAGTGTGGATCCTCTGGTGTATGGTGAGATCTGAGATATTCATGAATCTCTTCCCACATGCAGTACACTCATATGGCTTTTCCCCAGTGTGGATCCTCTGGTGTTTATTGAGCTCCGAGCCAGTTTTAAAACTCTTCCCACATGTAGTACAGTCATATGGCTTTTCCCCAGTGTGGATCCTCTGGTGTACGGTGAGCTTTGAGCCAGTCGGGAAACTCTTATTGCATGCAGTGCACTTATATGGCTTTTCCCCAGTGTGGATCATCTGATGAATTTTAAGGCTACGCTCCTGACTAAAGGCTTTTCCACAATCAGAACACTCATATGGCTTTTCACCGTTGTGGATCCTCTGGTGTCTAGTCAACAGGTATTGGTGATAGAAGCTCTTTCTGCACAGAGAACATTGGTGTGTCTTTTCCTCAGCATGGCTCACCTGGTGTCTTTTCAGGCCTGACTTCCCACTATAAGTCTTTCCACAAACAGCACATTTATGAGGCTTTTCCACAGCATGTGAAGAAGTGTTTTCTCTCTTGTCAGATTTGCTCATTGCAATATCTCCTGAAAATGAAGTAAATCAAAGTGAATTTGCTATGTTTAATACACAACACATTGTAAGGTAAAACAAAAAATTGTAGTGATGCTCCATATTTAGTGACATACCTGTATGAGAATAGTCCTTGTGACCATACTCTCCCAGTCCAGAATCTCCTTCAGCTCTCACAGCTGAAATATATTCTTCTTTGATGGCTGAGGTTGGTGATGTGGGTGTTTCAGTGTTCAATTCAAGGTCCAGTCCAGATGTTTCTTCCTCTTTCTTAACACCAAACTGATACTCTTGAAGGAAGTCATCATATTCTTCATCTTTTATCTCCTCCTTCACTGATATTGCCAATTCTGAGGATTCAGCAAATCCTGACATTTCAGTCTTTACTAAGTCACTGTAATAGAATGCAAATAT